>JASDQU010277767.1:0-10890 GCA_032191745.1 Picea mariana | reverse complement strand
CATACTGAATACAATAAACACAGAGATAGGAAAAATCCAATGAACAATATCTTCTATTAAATAATGAAATAGGCTAAAACTATAAAACTGCATAACTTAAACTTGCTCGAATGGTGGTAGCTATCTCTGAGAAGAGATGTGGCTACTACGTGCATCCTTCTAAACAGAATCGATCACAATGATTCTCAAGAGGCCCTTTTCATATTACTCATGAATTCCAAAACCCTAGACATCCAAAAACCTAAACCTAGAAGGTGAAATGCCAAAAGTCATGTGGGCCCTATGGGTAAGTTGGTGTAATTTGGTACCTCAAATTCCTAGGGTGGTAATGTTTTCGTACGAACTTTTTTTTAGGTGTGTGATAGCCCGTTGGAAAGGTATTTCATATATCTACACATTCCCCCATAAGACTCTAATTTCCTCCATAGTCTAACTACGGTGAGTAAAAAAAACAATGTTTAGGTCCCCAAAATAGCCTTGGAAGTACAACAAGATGTGTTGTCATGAAAACATACAAAATAATCAAGTTGGATTAGGTGAGAGGTCACCCATATCCATCTAGAGAATGTATAAGGCTTTAGACAACCCCAAAAGTGTAGAACTCACAATTATAAAGAATTACATAAAGATGTTTTGAATCAAAAAAAGACATGAGGAGACAATTAGAATAGGTGGGTGGCCACCAAAATCCACCTGCATCAATCCTCCCCCCTTAGGAACCAACGGTATCCATTGCGTTTAGTTCCCCCATAAGGTGAGGAAACTTCTATAGAATTTGGCCCCGGGTGAGCCACTACCCTTGGTGTAGGAGTTTCTCTTCCTTAACAACTTGATAAAGCTAGATCCGCTGTTGGCGAGTGCCCTTCACCTATGTGTCCACTATTTGATCGGTGGATGCTTGTTCCATGTAGTCAGGTTTGATATATGTTGGTGTCAATTGTTTGGCGATCTCATAGGTGTCCAATAACAGTGGAAAATATGGCTAAAGGAGATCCACATTGAATACTGGATGCAGACCAAGGAAGGGTGGAGTTTTGAGCTCAAAAACATTTCTACCCACAACCTTGGTTATAGTATAAGGCCCATAATGAAGTGGGCAAAGCTTCTGATGGGGCCCAGTGAGAAGCTCCTTCTACAAATGTAATGAGACTTTGTCGCCAACCTAAAAATGGTGTGCTAATTTGTGTTGAACATGGTGTTGCTTGTACTTAGCATTGGATTTATGAAAAATATCTTGGACCTATTGGCGAATGTGCTGAATTTTCTCAATGAATCTGGTGGCTTTTTCGATCATGGACTGATCAGGGGAAGAGTCTATATGTGTGGTCGCAAGAGGAAGTGAAACATCAATGGGTCCCAAGGGTTGGAATCCTAGACCCACTTGAAATGGAATATGGCCAATGGAACTATGGAGAACCCTGTTGTAACTATGTTGCACATATGGGAGACTCTCGTCCCATTTACGAGGATGCTTATAATTGTACATGAGAAGGATGTGCACAATCATCTGATTGATGACCTTGGTTTGGCCATTGGTTTGGGGGTGGAAAGCAGGTGATTTTGTGAGCTTGTTGTCCAATAGAGACTAGAGACTCTACCAAAAGGTGTTGAGGAACCTGTTGTCTCAGTCGGAGATGATGGTCTATGGTATCCAAAATTGGACCCAAACTTATTCAAAGAATAGATTGGCACTATCTATTGATGTGAAATTCTTCTTACAGGCTATGAGGATGGCCATCTTTGAAAAATAATCAACGACCACAAACACGCAGTCATTTCTGTGCTTGGTGGACAACAAACTAGACATGTAATCCATGGAGATGGATTCCCATGACTTCTCAGGAATAGGAACAGGGGTATATAAGCCTTGTTTCTTGATGTCTATCTTATAAATAGCACAGGAAGTGCAATATATGATATACTTGTTGACATCCTGTCGAAGTTTTGGTGAAAAAAAATGTTTTTGAAGAACGACCATAGTTTTCTCTACGCCACAATGTCCTGCCACCTGACTATAGTGGGATTCCCAAATTATCTTTTCACTCTTTCTTGTAGGAACACAGAGATGGCCTAGGTGGCATAAGAGTCCATCCTGAATGTGAAAGTTAGTGGTGCCTGTACCCAAGAGATGATATGTGGTGGAGAAGTCCAGATCTTGCTGGTAAAGTTGGGGCCACTACGATGTTTCATGTTCACGGGAATGGAGCACAGTGGTGAGTGTAGCCACAGGAGGCCGACTGAGGCAGTCAACGAAATGATTGGAGATACATGTATTATATTTGATGCTGATATGGAAATATTACATGTAATTGGACCACTTATGATGGTGATCATTCTGTAATTTATCTTGTGTCTATATGAACCACAGAGGCATCTTGTGATCAGTCTGTATGATTGTCTCTTTTCCAAGAATGTAATGTTTCCACTAACAATAGGCTTGTACAATGGAATACATCTCCTTGTCATAGGTGGGGTATTTCCAGACAATATCGAAGAGTGTCTCACTATGGTATTCCACCGGATGCCTATGTTGACTGACAACTATGTCCACAACATAGTCAGATGCATGCGTCTCAATCTCAAATGGTTTTTGAATATTGGGAAAGGAGAGTACTGGAGCTGAGAAAAAATGATGTTATAGATCATCAAATTCTCGTTTCTTCTCCTTCCCCCACAAAAAATTGGCCCTATCACTGCTCTTGGTCACCTCACTGAGGACCCATGCAATATGGGAGAATCCCAACATGAACTATCGGTAGAAATTGGCGAGTCCCAAGAAACTCTGAAGCTCGGTCAGTGTGCTCGAGGATGGCCAGTCATAGATGACTTGAATATTAGATGGATCAACATGTACCCCATTCTCATAAAAAATATATCCCAAGTATTGGACCCTGTTCATGCCAAAAGAGCATTTTTACAAGTTGGCATAGAGCTTATGTTGTCACAGAGTGCTCAAAACCTATTGAATATTCCACATGTGTTCCTCCCACATTATTCTGAAGATGAGGATGTAATCCAAATATACTACCACAAAGGAGTTGGTGAAGGTTCTCAATACATCGTCCATAAACCTCATGAAAGTGGTTGGTGCATTTGTTAAGCCAAAGGGCATGACTAGCCATTCGTAGAGACCTTCTTTAGACTTGAAGGTTGTCTTCCAGAAATCATTCGGTTCGATGGGAACCTGGTGGTAGCTAGACTTTAGGTCAATCTTGTTGAAGAACTTTTACCCCTTGAGTTGTTGAATATGGCCATAAATCCTGGGAATGGGGTAGCGGTTCTTGACTTTGATTTTTTTTAAGGCTCTGTAATCAATGCAGAGTCACCAAGTCTCATCCTTCTTATGCACTAGTACAATCGGGCTTCCACAAGGGGAGGAGTTGGGTCTGATGTGCCCCTTTTGAAGAAGCTCATGGATCTGGTGCCTGATTTAATCATTCTCCATCAACGAGTGCCAATAGACTGGTCCATTAGGTAGAGGTGCATTGGGGGTCAGATCAATTGGATGCTTGACTTGGAAATGTGTCGGTACCCTTGTAGGTGAGATGAATATTTCTCTGTATTCTTCCACAATCCCATCCACTTTCTTCTATTGCAAGGAGAGGCATTGTGTAGAGGCCATGGATGTGACGGTGACCTTGTGCTTACTGTGATCATGGATCAAAAAAAATACAAACTTCTCGATCTATGAAATGACCTTACTGCATTTATTAGCAGAGATTAAAGAAATAGAAGTAGGTGGTGCCACCTCTGGGATCCTATAAAATTGTCTACCCAAAGTAATAATAACACTCCGGGGTCTATAATCATACATAGAATGATGCTTCCACAAATATAGTTTTCCTAAAAGAACATCACAAACTTCAAGAGGGGAAATATCACATAATACCTCATCTTTGAGAGGCTTAATGCCATAGGGAAAACGACATTGTTGGATGACACAGAGATATCTTCTTTGACGAAGCTAGCCGATGGTGTAGGTATATGGGTGCGGTTTCATTGGTAGGTTCAACTACTTGATGACCTCTGCTAAAATCAGGTTCTTCTGACTACCATTGTCGAAAATGAAATGAATCGAATCCCCCTTGACCAACATCTGTGAGTGAAAGAGTCATTCCCCTTCCTCTAGTTCTCTTGGTCAGACTTTAGTGGTAGCAATCATTGCATTGGTTTCAACATCGATAATATGCTTCCCTCCTTCATGATTTGATTCAGAATCATAATCGACCTCTGACACAGAAGCCTTCATCTCAGCCATGAGGGACTACTTGGAGAAACATTCGTCGATGTTTTGCCAAGGAATTTTATGGTACTCACACCATTTCCCTGTGTCCTTGTTTGTCTTCTTGTTTCCCTTCTTGTGCTGCATCTTGGACAGATTGTCCTGAGGGAATCCATCTCAAATTGGTCGCTTGTTGTGTGGTTTGGGGTTGTCTTTTCCCTGCTTCGGTTGTGAGGTGTTTGAATATCCAAACTCTCGTCATTTCTGCTTAAATTTATGCTCAATATTGACAACGTATCTATAATTCACGCCCAATGAGGCGATGTCCAAGAACTCCATTTTTGTTTGAATGTATCTATTAAAACAGTCACAGTATTTGAGCACCATATGACACTCAGAATATTTGACACCCAATTTGGTGCATAGGGTATGGAAAATATTGGTAAATTCCGGTACTCTTTGGTCTCTTTCTTGACATACGATGTTCCATCTAGTGTATTGGTCCTCATAGCTTCCAAAAGGGTATTACTGTTCTTTAATGGCATCCCAGAAGGAATCCCATGTAGGGCCAACAAAAAAATTGCAGATTCCTCCACGACGCTTTGCTCAAAGTAAGTGTCCCAATAGTCTTTAACATGGAGAACGACCTTGAGGAGTGAAAAAGTGATCTTTTCCTTATCGAAAAAATTGTGGACCGAAAAATATCCTTTGATCAAATTCAACCATTTATCTATAGAATCCGCATCTATGAGTCCTTCAAATAATGGAATATCAAAATTTACCTATATATTGAAGGGGGTTTCATGGTAGCTTGATGAAGATTCTTCTCCCGTGGGAAACCATCGAAGGATTTGCATGAAGTTGTCCATCATTTTGTCCCTTTGTCGCATGAGGGATTCCTCAAGTAACATTTTAATAAAATCTCTTTCTCCATCATCTTTCTTTTTGTCTCCCATGGGTTTTTATTAGGCTCGGTGTGACCGATCTGGTAATGGCTCGATTGGTTCAAGTCCCAACTTCTTGTACCCAAACCTTGTCGGGGACACGCATGAAGAAAAATAAATGAAGAGAAGATTGCTCTAATATCAATGATCTAGATTTAGGAGAGGAATGAACTTATTAGCAGAAAAAATACAATAAACACAGAGATAGGAAGAATAACACAAATATCCAGTGAACAATATCTTCTATTAAATAAAGAAATAGGATGAAACTGTAAAACTGCAAAACTGAAACTTGCTAGAATTGTGGTAGCTATCTCTGAGAAGATATGTGGATGATACATGCATCCGTCTTAGAAAAATCAATTACAATGAGGCTCAAGAGGCCCTTTTCATATTACTCATGAATTCCAAAACCCTAGACATCCAAAAACCTAACCCTAGAAGGTGAAACATAAAAAGTCACGTGGGCCCTATGAGTAAGTTTGTGTAATTTGGTACCTCAACTTCCTAGGGTCGTAAATTTTGCATACGACCTCCATTGTAGGCATGTGATAGCCTGTTGGAAGGGTATTTCAAATATCTACACATTCCACCATTAGACTCTAACTTGTTCTACATTTTGACTGTGGAAAAAAAAAACAACGTTTGGGGCCCCAAAACATCCCTGGAAGTACATCAAGATGTGTTGACATGAAAACATACAAAATAAGCCAGTTGAATTAGGCGAGAGGCCACCCGTATCAGCCTGGAGAATGTGTGAGGATTCAGAAATCCCCAGAAGTGTAGAACTCACAATTGTAAATCATTATAGAAAGACGTGATGAATAAAAAATGAACATGAGGAGCCAGTTGGAATAGGTGGGTGGCCACCGATATCCACATGGATCAATAGATCTATGGATATAGTTACCTCAGAGATTCAACATTTGGGAGTGTTTCTATGAAAACTCTTCTTACCTCTTGAAGCATCCAATCTTTGAATTAAAGGGGCCAGCATCATGCATCCATGAATATATCAACGGTGGAGAGAGGATCTGAAGTATTCCACGATCTATGGTTTTGGGTCCTTCGTGGCTCCTACCTTTGGGGTTTTGGATCCCGGTTTAGTTGGAAAGATAGGTTCACCTAACCACCTAGGGAACCACCTATAACCAGTGAATATTATGGGAAAATGAGTCTCTCGGTTACCTTCAACTTGTACTAGGCTGGTAAGGTTGATCATACTCCGAGTCCAGGAATTTCGGAGCTCCAAAGCCAAGGGGACATAACTTCCTTAGGCTTGGCCTAAGGTTCCTGGGTATTTTTCATATGGGTCCTTTTGAACAGATCCATCTACTCATCTTCCAAACAAAGGGACCTCCCCTTTTTAAGTCTTCCACCTCACTATCCTTCTTGATATTTTACCATGAAATGGGTAAGAAATTGGGTCTAGAATTCTGGTCGCACGTCAAGGGGGTCTAGAAGAGGCATCCTCTTTAGAAAGACAGGTTCAAATATTCACAATATCTCTCATTTTGGTTGTCTTACAAGATCATGTCCCAGGAAGCCTCAGGCGCTAAGCTGGGCATAAAGACTATTGTTTGAAAGTGTAAGTTTACAATGAGAAGTAGGAATATAAGTACCATAACCATTCCACACAGAAAACATTTATGAATACACCTATGTATAAATCCAAGCATTCATCCATTATTCCAGTTCAACACATTAAACAGGGAAAGTACTTATCAGAACCAGACAACATGAAGTGACTGCTGAAATGGGTGTTGTTTTCCACCCAACCATAGGCTCAGTCACTCCTAACAGATTTATAACTAGCCACCACTTAGCTAGACCACGATGCTTTGCGATAAAATTATTTCTTTCATCTCAGTGATAGTAGGGACAGAGGTTAATCTCCTCCTCCCATGGGATATTGGAAACAGTTTACACGATACCAAGCAAGGAGGACCAGCCTCGTTTATCAGCTTGTATCATAACCCCTGCTAGCCATCTCCCTGTGACCAGAACACTTATTTCCCAGTTCTTCCTTGAATCTGAGAGCTTCACATCTCGTCTCTGCACTCTTCGCAGGTCTTCCTCTACCCACCACACATTCCCTTCTTGCCTCTTCAACAAGGTTGCATGTGGCTCGAATTCCTAGCCTATGGTCAGGTCTAGAAGCCTTACAGATGGGTGCTCTACCCCATCCCCTCATTAACTCTTTAGGAGGTCTTCCCACCTACCAGCCTCACTATAATTCATTGATCGGTCAGAGGACTATTCTAGTCTTGAGCAATTAAATCCAGTAAGGTACTAGTTTGGTGAAGGTTAACGCAACCATTCCTGGTCCCCTTCACCATATCTTTTCATAGTATTTGTCGTATTTCTTAGTATACCCCCCTTCCAACAAGCATGCAACACTTATCCATATTTCTATTAAATAACATAATTTACATTCATTGACCTTTCATACAAATGTCCATCAAATCAAACATTCACACATATTAAGTTTTCCATAGTCTCTTAGCCATTATAGTTATATTTATAAACTGGGGGAAAGAGGGTGTTACACTGAAGGCCAAAACCACATGGAAAGACTCTGAAACTTCGTAACTTAGGAAAAAATGGGTTTTTGGTATGCTGGGGACTAACTCGATCGAAGGCCTGGATCCACCTGTCCTTGCCTCTGTGTTTAATGCATCACCCTGTGTAAGTGTGGACCCTTCAAGAATCCAAGAATTTGGGACTCCAGAGGTTTGGGGTATAGGATCGTAGATAAGTCAAAAGACCCGAAGGCCGAAGCCATGTGGAAATATTACAGGGTCCTTTCAGAGTTTAGGATTTCAGGACTTCGTATGACATGCACGTAGAAATAAAAAGAAGGGGCGTTCAATGTCGAAATGCAGAACACTGAACTTCTGTAACTCTGTGTGTTAAACAAGGATGCAGTTCCATTGTTGGAGTTAAGAGGATGGATTTCCACCATGGATATAGGAGCATTGGGGAACTCCAGGACCTCGAGGGAACCTATGGATGGTGTGACTAAGATGGATCCACGTGGGCACCATGCATCTCTTGACCAATAATGCCTACAGAGATTTGGAAGGGCATAACTTGCAATCAAGAGCTCAAAATTGAGCACAGTAGTAGTCGTTGGAAAGATCTTGATGAGTATAAGAGGATGGAAATATCAGAAAGGGTATTCAAGGTGATTAAGGAAAGAAAAAATTGGATGCCACATCCTTATAAAGGGTACTTAGGGGTCAGGTGTGTTACAACTTGGTATCAAAGAGGGCAACAACACTTGGCATGCTTGGGATCACAAAAGAGTCAAGTAATTATTTTTCTTTCTTAGAAAACTTTAAGGGATACTTGAGTCCACAGGGAAAATGGACTGAAGAGGTTGCAGGAATTGCTTAAAAAGTGGGGCTTAATGAAGCCTCTGATAATTAAAAGTGTTGATTAAATGAAGGGTTTTCCATTTGGAGTACAATCCTCCATGCCTAGACACCTTATGGAAGTATGTGAAATAAGCCTACTTGACCTGTCATAACTAAAAAAAACTTCATACTGGGGTAATCATTCTTTGTAAAATAAAAGAAGTCACGTGGATTGAGAATGAACCTCAAGGGAGAAGTGGAATGACATGAGCAAGTTCAAAAGCTTATGGTTGTGCTAAAGAAGTGTAAATATGTATGAGCTAAGGGTAGGTCTATGCATGAGAATGCAAGAGGTAAGTGAGTGGAACTCGTCTGCACTGTAGACATGGGTATAATGCTTGGTGCACGAAGATATACTGAAATGCACATCTAAAAGATAGAACATGCATGTGACATTTATATATACTTACTATAGTCTCCCATTGAATGTAAAAATATGGTGATAATATGGTTAGTGATGATCTCACTATGGAAACATAATGAAAAGGCTGATGATGTTGAGTACATAGTGCCTTGTGGGGATAAGGTAGAATGGTTAAGGAAATGTTGATCCTAAATGTGGTAAAGGAAGTGTTGGGACACTTCTAGATGACCAATGGGTCAAGTTTACATCTAAAGGTGGATGGTATCCATATGGATATGGCTTGGTGCACTCAGTTAGCTATATGAGGGAGTTTAGGAAAATAATCCCTTGTGGATATCTGATGACCAAAAGTGAACTAAGGGCATGAAGATGAGACTAGAAATGGTTATCTTACTACCTTGAGTGATACAATAACTACCCATATGAGTTATGAATTATGGAAGGTTTTTAAAATAGAAAGGGAAAAAATGACCCTTGGTTGTTATTGACATGTAGAGGGGGAAACATCAATATGAATTATGGCTGCAAGACTAGTCATATGAATGATTGTAATATCTCACTATGGGCCTCCTAATATCTCTTCTCCAAAAAAATGGGCCTCAAAGTAGACATAGGGACACCCGAATTGGCAGAAACCCAGTGATGATATGTAGAAGAGGAATCATTTGATTTGAGTGTTGGGCTTTCACAACTCGCCATGACCGCTAAAGAAATGGAGGATAGGGTTCATGTTACACTCCTTGAAACATCATCCTCATTTTTTTATTCTTGTTCTTGTTCTGATGGTGACGGTGTTGGTGAGTGTGTGGTTTGTTTAAGGAAGTTTCATGGAGGAGAAGAGATTCACAGTTAGTATTGTGGTCACGTATTCCATAAGAGTTTCATGGACAAATGGATACTGGAATACAATAATATGACATGCCTTTTTTGCGGACTATGCCTAGTTAATGTTCCCGCAAAGCATGATGGACGACATCTCACGGATTCTACCAATGAGTAGGTTGCTTGTAAATCCATGGCGTAGGAATAAGCATAAGCTTTGCATTGAAAACTGTTTGTGGATGGAGCACACTGCAGCGTGAAAGAGGAGCAGCGTTTGGTTGGGTTACTTATAAATTTATTATATAAGTGAAAGTGAAAGGGTTGATTGTGTGGGGTTGGGGTAGGAGTAGAAGTTCAACATCCATTTAAATAAGTAATGTGTGTATGTGATATAAATTTAATTTTGGTTTTTATATATTTTGTGTAAATGTTTTAAATGTATATTTTTGGGATTTTTCCTATTTCCATAAAATAGATGGAAGAGAATTAACCATTATTTATAACAAATAATTAAATTTATTTTAAGTTTGGTGTTTGTGTGGTGTAATATACTAGATATAAAGTATGCATAACAGAAATAAAATTCTAGAAATGGAAGAATAACAACAATATAACTAGAATAATCACCACAATGACACTGAAATGATATAAGAATAACAACATAAATAGAACTTTGATTCTGAGAGCAATGTTCACGGGCCTCTTCAAGGGGGAAACCTCCAGTCGATCATATCTCTATTACAATAATATCCAAGATAGGGTTCTCATACCCTCGACTCCTATTTTTACTAAATATGTCTATCAAAAGAAGCATCTAGAGGAAGATCCTTCTAGAAGCGGAAGCTTCTATTAGGTCTTCTTGCATTCGACTTATTCTATTTTATTGCAAAGACTTATTAATATTGACCTTTATTACATCCTAATATATTGTTCTACCTATGTGCAGGTTAGGACCCTAACATGTCTTCCCCCTTAAAAATATCCTTGTCCTCAAGGCTTGAGATGTGGAAAGTGCTGCAAAATGGTAGTTGGTTCTCAAGTGGCATCTTCTAGAGTTGTATCTTTCCATTGGATTAACACTTCCTTGATGGTTCTTTGATGCAGGTGATGCTCACACTG
>JASDQU010277764.1:622-14090 GCA_032191745.1 Picea mariana | reverse complement strand
CCTTTTTGCTCAGCAGAGGGAACTCCACGAAATAAGTCATCCTGCACACTGCCAATGCATCTCCCACGGGATCCAGAGATGATATCAATTGCAGCCGTTTGCGTCGGAGGACGTGGCAAATGCCCACCCACATCACCACCACCAGGAAGACGAACAGGACCGACATTCTGCTTCTGCTGCCTCTGCCTCTTCTCCCTCTCCCGTTTCGATCTATGGACTGCTCTGCTTATCTTCGCACACTGCCCTTCCCTTCGCTATTTATAGCCTTCGCCTAGTTGGTGACACCGCCTCAGTCTTTGCAATTTGTCAATTTGTCGCTCACATGTGCGAGGAGCTAGGTCTATATATTTTTTTTATTTGTCGGCTTCCTTCTGTTTCTAGCACACCGGTTTTGACTTCCATTTATAGTTTCATGTCGCCGCCTTTCATTTCCATGTTACTGTCAAAGTACAGCGGCCTCCATGTTTGAATAATTGTGTGACTGCCGGATGCTATATATTGCTTCACTCCGGGTTTAATTACGATGAGAATATTCTCTAAATTTTGATAAAAATAGTTATTTGACTGCCAGATATCGTTTTATGGATTAACTCTGGTCTAATTACGATGAGAATATTCTCTTCACATGAGGAAAAAATAAGAAGAGAAAAAAAAATTGGATTCTTTTTCCGTTTTCGGTTGATAAAGAATAAGAAAAAGTATTATTGTAATTGGTATGCTGTTTTTTAAATAGCGCGGTACATTAAAAAATTAAATTAATGACCTTTTAATTTTTCTCTTTTTCATCTGCGTACCTAAGTTTCAACAAAGAAGTTTATTCTTTGTTGATAAGAAATTTATTCTTTGATAATAATTTATGATAATGAAGTTTTGAATTTTTTTTTTTAATGAAATTGTGCATAGATCAATGTTCTTTTCCCCTTTTACTTAAATTTCAATAAGAAATTTATCGTTACATAATAATATTTTACTTAAATTTATTTTTTGGTAATAATATTTTGATTAAAAAATTAATATTTGATAATGAAATTTTGATTAAATTCTTTTTTATTATGAAATTATGTTGAAAATTTTAATTTTTCATACAATGTTAAAAAGAGAAAATACAAAGTGACTAATTAATAGAATTTTTGGATTAACATAATATTTTTTTTATTTAATATATTTCATTAAAACAAATTTATAACTATACTATATAATAGATGGTTTAGCTTAAAATTATACATTGTTGTATAAAAAATAACAACTATTTTTTTTTTTTTTAAATAAAAAAGGGGTAGACCCTGCTATATTATGGAGGCAAAAAGCTTTTGCAAAATGTACAAAGAAGTATGCCTGGAGTTACCAAAAATGTTGCCTATAATCGGAAACCAGCATAGGTAAAACAGAGTAGCATGATAAAGTGTAAAATCAAGTAGCAAAATAGAACTTAAACATTGTAGCATCTGTCCTGCCCGAAGGAAACCAAGACAGATGCATACAGTCCAAATATACATAAAACAGTAGCAAAGTAAACTAGGAACCAAGAGCATAAAAACCTAGGTGCCAGGTGGCATGTCGTCCTCATCCTTCTGCCACGTGAACCCAGCCGGGATGGCAAAAGCTTGCGCACAGAGGGGGCATTTCCGCTTAGCTGGCGCGTTGGTAAAAGCATCAAGGAGCATGTCCATACTCTGTCCCATGGTGCGCGCCCGGTACTCCAAATCAGACAGGTGGCCACGAAGGTCAAACACCAGAGCCAGGTGCTCGTTCCGGAGGAGAGACCCATGCAAGCTGCCACCCACATCCACCGAGCCCGTCGCCGCTTCCACACCAACGTCGCACTCTCGCTGCTCCCCAGCCACCTTTGCACCCACCGTTCCTGCTTCCTTCGCCTGAGTATCATAGCTGCTAACATTGTCATCACCAGGCCATGGAATTTCTTCCACAATACAGCCGGGGATGTAGTCGTCCTGAGCCGGAATGGAATTGCACTTCACCTGAAGAGTCGCCTCAGTCCTTTCCACAAGCGTCAAGTCCTCCATGGTCGGGTCTTCCACCACAACGCAGGGTGGAAAATCCTCCTTCGTTCCAGCATCCTGCTCGTCTCGGCTGCAACCGGCTCGTGGTTCGACAATGGTGGCGAGGAGCTCCCGCTTCTCTGCCCTTGCTTTTTTCCTAGTGATGGAAGTCGCTAGAGCCAAGGCTCACTCCAACTGCTCTCTCTGACGCCTTTGAGCTTTGCGAGCATCCCAGGCTGCGCCACAACGCGGTCTTCCTCTTTTCCGAGCCATGGGGAGCAAGCAGAGCGAGTACAGTAAGAGACATGTAAGCCAAGACACAATTGAATTTATTTGTAGGGCGCAGGCAGGCTTAACCTGTTTCGATTCAAACTTAAACGGACACACCGAAAATGCTGAGAGTCTGAGCACGAAAGGATCTGGGCTGCACCATAGCAATCCAGCAAGAATTGGAGCCGAGGTAGGTGCAGCCCTGCTCTGTTCTATCGTGAAAGAATTCATATAACCCAAAGCCGAGGCCATTTTCCAACACTTAACCTCTCCCGTCCCGAGTGCGTTGTTAATGAACTCGCGAGGGAGGCGTACATTCATCTTATGTCTACTGCAGAGGCCTTCCCCCATCGTTAATGTTGGCATGTGGGTGGCGGCCCTCGGCATTTAAGCCGAGGCCGAGTGCACCTCCAACTGTCTCCTCTTGGCCGCGTGGCACCCCATCTGGGGTAAAAAATAACAACTAAATTAAAATTAAAGGAAAAACTTATTTTTTTTTAAGTCTCCAAAACTGAAGTTGAAAAAACATGTATACCATATTCATGATAGTCTCCAAATTTGAAGTGGAAAAAACATGAGTATTGTTACTTTCCAAAGTAGAGTTTGAAAACTACTTTGAGCACTTACATATTCATATGAATGAGAAATGATTATGCAAATTCATTGAGCATTTTTTTTTTGTTTCCAGGTTATATGGTTTATGGAAAACCCCACAAGTACTTCCCTCATTTCGAAGAAGGTACCCAGGAAAACCCCTAAGAATTTCCCCCCATTTCAAAGATGGTACTAAGGGTAAACCCTAGAATCTTCAAGGTGCAAGGTTGGTCAATAATAGGGCTCGAACCATTACAACAATATGGTAAACCCTGGAATCTTCAAGGTGCAAGGGTGGTCAATGATAGGGCTCGAACCATTACAACAATATACCCATTATGAGCTCAACATGACACTTGTGGGAATTGAACCTAGGTGGGGAGGATAAAATTTCCTCCTAACCACTCAAGCTAAACCCAACCGACAAACTCATTGATTAAATTATGCAACAATGTTTGCAACAAACAAATAAATAATTGCAAGACCAAACAAACTAAATATGTATGAAACATCTTCTCACCACCAAAATTTAAACACATTTTTAACTATAGTCCTAAGGAAAATATGTATATTCATATAAAGAGATTACACTAAGATAGTATACAAGTATACCATATTATTCAAGAGCATTGGATCTATCATTTTCAAACTGAACCTTCACGATTTGAATGTAACACAAGCATCAAAATTGTTGCCTAATTTCAATCTACCAAAAGGAATTGTTAACATAGATTCTACACTACCACATCAATACTTAAGGGCAAGTAGGCCTCGAATTTTGACTAGAATTTCCATAATTTGAAATAAGAACCCAAAATCACAAGCAACATGCCATGAAATCGTAGAAATATGTCAATATGTCAAGTGAAAATTGTAGTTCAAATTGCAACAAATTGTAGGTCAACATGCTAAGAACACAAGGTTTTAAATAAAAATATAAAATCATAGCAAAGATGCCATGAACTTGTAGCAAACCTTAAAAATACATCTACAATGTATAATATCATCAACAGATGCCAAAACCTTTTCAAAGGAAAACTTTATTCCTCTTGATTTTCTAGTTTGCAAGAAGATAAACCTTTTTAATTGAATGTTGGAACAAGCCTTCTGGTTGAATGATGGAACAAAGAGAAACCATAGGTATTTTGAGAAACGATCGGGATATACAAAATCATACATTGAAACAACAAAAGAAACATATAACCAATAACACATATATGCCATGGGGTATTCACTCAGTAAACTTGTGACATAGCAATTTCATTCATGGGATATTAAAGAATACCCATAATTTCACTAGATATTGATAAATACCTCAAAAAATTCTTTTGTTGAACCCCCCCTCCCAATACATGTTTCCAATAAAAGAAACCCCTATTTTTACTAGATACCCCTTTTTATACCCCCCCAAATAGCTATAAACCCCTCGATACCCCACATCCCCCCTACATTACCTACAATATATTGAATTTATTTTTCACAATTTAAAAACCCCCTTTATGAATGAACATGATAAGATATTGGTCAACAAGGTGAAGCCCGCATGATATATTCCACATTCCATGAATATACGAAGAATATTAGAGTTTCATGCATAAAAAGTGTTATGCACCAAATACTTAAAATATCATAAAAAACTGGAGTACACACCATGTACAATGAATATGAGCATGGAGAACCACTTCAAGAGATGTAAGAGAGAAGAGTTACAAAAAAACTCCTTAAAGAATAGTATAACCTCCTCCAAATACCCCAATACATTTGATATACGTCCAAATCACATTTCCCTCAATAATGACTACATGATATATGTATACACTTATTCACACATTTCACATGTGGCCCCTTTATTAGGCCAACCACTATTACATATACATTTACCTTAATATATATAAATTTAACCCCATATATGCCCGTATCGAGATAATATCATATACATCTAACCCCATATATGCCCCCCTTGGGGTCATATTATAATTCATAAGATCCACAAACTCCTGAACCATCTAGGAAACCATCCATGTTGAGTTGTATCTACGCTCTAGATCCCTTACTATCTTCAAAGTGTGGGTTTCTGAAAATGTGTAGAATGTTCTTTCTTCAATAAGATCATCACCATCATTAGCATTTGGTGGATCTTCAATAATGGTTGCATTAGCAACATGTGGTATGTATTTAACTTTTCCATTGAAAATGTCGTTGGTTAAAAATCTACCATTCCAAGTTGCGTGATTTATTTTTTTGCAATAATAACATTCCACCTCTTAAAGTCAGAAAGTGATGTTATTACAAATGTAAGCCTTATATCCTAACAAGTAGTGCCACTTTTCAAATTTGGGGGTTAAAGCAATGACTAAATGTGACCTTTAAAAAATGATTACTCTAAAGGATTCTCGTCAAATAGGTAACCACACTAATGTTAGTGGTTCAAAATTTACTTATCTTGATGCATTTATGTTTTAAAATGATTTTGTGTAAACTTTGATGTTTAGTCTTGCTCATTTTCCTCATATTCATTCTTGTCCTAGATTCTTATGTTCATCCTCCAAGAAAACTTCTATTATATACCGAACAAAGAGTATAAAAGGGCACAACATTGTTGATGTGTCGATGTGTTGACATATCACAATGAGACTTTTATCTCCACCTTGACATTTCATGGAGTATGTAATCAAACTAGAATGAGGTCTCAAGTTAATCCCCCTTGGTCTCAAGTTAATCCCCTTTGAAGAGTTTGGCATACAATGATAAAGATAGAAGAAAAAAATACACTCTACTTATTTTATTTGATTTATTTATATCCTAGTAAAACCAAACTTACCTTGCGTATTTAATCCCACCTTATCTTGTCAGTAAGACCAACTTTATATTAAGTATTAGATTTCTTGATAATCACCTTAGGTAAAGTGCATAGATAAGCTCATTAGTCTCTAAATAATGAAAGGATCAATGGGTTTTCATTGAATTCCAATGAACCATGGTATGCTTACTTATTGATTTTGGAATACAAGGCCTATGTTGGCCCTTGACCAAGTTTTGAGGATCCTTGGTCATGTTTGACCTATTTTGGGACTTCGACAGGCTGTCGAAGGTGGAGCGCAAGACAAAGCAGAGATCGCGGGATCTCGGCCCCTTTTTTAGGGATTTTTGGGTTTTGGGCTATGTAACGGGTATGGGGATGTCGACCCATGGGTTTACCCATGTTTAGGCCCTTTTGTAATGTATAAATAGAAGTCTAGGCGATGTAAAGAGAGGTTTTTGGTACCTTGCTAAGTGATAAGTGAAAATTGTAAATGCTTCATGCATGCTATGTTGAGAACTTGTTGAGCTAAGTGCAATTGACTGTAAGAGACTGTGTAAAGGCTTTGTGTTGTGACCAAGCTTGGGGAAGGAGGATCTAGTGAAGTGTGCGTGGATCTAATGTCCTGTGCGGAGTAGGATTTTGTGGCTCTATGGCTCTATGCATGTAGGAGATTGAAAAAAGACAATAAAGAGAAGAAGAGTTGGTGGACGTAGCCCCAGGCTGGGGGTGAACCACGTATATCCTGTGTTGTGGTTGCTTTGTGCATTATGGTTGTTTTATTGTTTATATGATTTATGCTTAGTGTAATGATCTATGCTTAGATGAATATGATAGCTTAGTGCCTAATGATGTGAATAACATGCTAGATCTTATCTACGTTGATGTGCTTAGTGCTTGAATATATTACATATGGATGAATACTACGATGCTCTATTATTAGGGCTTATCTGCACTATAAACTAAGGTTGAATAATAATGAACTATAACTGCTAAGTGCTCTATTAAGGTGTTACAATCACAGATCTGTGTCCCAGCTAAGGTTGCAGACATCTGAGACCTGCAACCACCCCTGCCTCTACCTCGGGTGAGACTTCATCTGCTTCGCAGGTGTTTTCGAAAGGGCCGGTAGTTAGGGTTTTGTTGGTGCGTTGTTGAAGCGTTGAACCCTGGGTCTGCCCCTGTGTGCCAACAAATGGTTCCGTTGCTGGGACCTGAAACTGTGATTGCTGGGAACTGAAGAAAAGAGAACTCTTTGTGCGTAGATATGTTGCCCTAGTGCGCAGTACTCTACTTGACTTGTGAAGCTCTGTGCTAATAAGAGAAGTCATATCTGAAGAAAAGAGGTAAGATATTGAAGCTTTGTGCTTTGATAAAGGTAAGAAGAGGTGAAAAGTTTTAATTGAAAAGGTAAGATAAGTGGAATTTTTTGTAAAGTATGGATCTAGGTATGTTTGATAAATTTTGTCCTAGCCTGAAAACTAGGGCACAACTATAAGAAAGAAGATTTGATATGAGTAGATCTGATAAGAATAGTGAAATATGTGTTATCCCTATGCATAGAAAAAATGTTTGGACTAACAAATGGATCCAAGATCCTAGAAATAATTTTTCGCAAGTTAGCTACTATGATCCTAGTGCGCGATACAGGAAAGGTTGGAGATCATTTAAAAGAAAAGGAGGATTAATTCTTTGTTACAACTGCAAAAGACCAGGACATATTGCTAAGAAATGCCCTGATAAAAGACCTAGTTGTCTTTGTTGTAAAGCTATGGACCATGAAGTTTTGGATTGACCTAGAATGATTGCTAAGGTTGAAAGAATGAATATGAGATAAGAAAACCTTGAGGAAGGTCAAGAAACTAAGACCATGGAAGAACCCGAGAAAGAATCAGAGAATATATTTCAACAAATGAAAGAAACCCTGAATGGTCATAGAAATGTCAACTTATCAAAGATCTTCAAAGAAAAAGAGTGCATAGAAACAAGACTAGGATACTCGACATTGACTGTGTTCTGGATGAGGACACACAGGTGAATATCATGACAGAAAGAACTTGGGAAATATTGGGAAAACCTTCTATGATTCCTTAATTGGGAGGAATAGGATTATTTAGAGGAAAGTTGATAACCCTATGTGGAAGACTCACCCAGATATCTATGAGTGCTCATGGAACTTCGACAGAGAAAGATTTTGAGGTTGCTAAATTTATTGAGAGAAACACTCCATTTTCTATGTTACTAGGAAAAACATGGATTGAGAAGGATCAAACCAGAAGACAAGAAGAGGAAGTCATAGAACAGAAGAAGCAAAAATTAAAAGATTTCATGACTAGGAGGATAGCACACTTTATTGAAGAACAGGAGAACAGATCGAAGCTATTCAGAACCAGAAACTTGGATGTTGAAGTTGAAAGAACACAAGAAGACTCACAGAAGAGTGGAGCACCTACCCAAGACAAAGAAGAAGTATTACTCCCTAACCCTATGAAAGAATCTCAACAACGCGAAGTTACTATGCCAAAAGGAGATAAGAATCAGAATGGAAAGAGGAATACCGAGATGAAGATCACAGGGAAGAAGGATAGAAAGCTCAGTAAGAAGAGAGAAAAGATAAAAAAGTTGCAGAAGGTTCCAAAGGGGACTTTGCAGAAGGAAGGTTTGCAAAACTAGAAATTCGTCAAGATATCAGAACAGCGCAACATGGCATTTCGCCATGGCGAAGCAATATAACAGTTGAAGGAATTATGATCGTTAGATCGACGCCCCTGAACGATTAGAACATCAGTTATGACCAGAAAGCTCGTCATCAGACCTTTGGGACCGTGCCACAACGGACATAACTACATTGATGAAGGTCTCTCATCCATTGGAGAGATTCGTTACATTGTTGTCTACTTATTCTGTCGACTATTGCACCAAAAACAATTTTGCAAATTGTATCCAAGCCAACTCATTGCTACCGCGCTGTGTTTATTGAGATCGACACCTGTTCTATTTCTTTGAGCACTCATTCATCCACCTGAGTTATCCGATCTGAGCATGCATGTCAGACGAACTTAGTTTCGTAGAGAAGTCGGTTGAAGAAGTTCTCATCGATCTAATGGCCAAAAAAGTAATGTCTGTAGGGATTCATGCCTCGTCGATGAGAGGAGTGCAAGCCTCCCCATCGACTGCTCGTGGATCTAGACCATCTCGACCTGCAACCGAGAAAAGAACCAAGCATCGAGATGACTTGGCAAATGCGAAGTTAATCCCGACTATTCTGCCCGACTGAGTGCTCATGCTTGATGACTTCGACTTCATCATCGCAGACGTATCAGACACCTCACAGGACCTCTTGTAGAACACTGAGGCCAAAAAAGAAACCATGTATGAGAGGATTGAGGTAGAACTCAAAGGGGTACAACAGGCCCTTCAATCCAGCCGTGTAATATCCACTGCACCCCCGCCATTAGAAGAACCAGAGTTGGGAGATGAGCCTGCCCAAATCCGTAGAATAGCTGACGTGATCGAAGCTCGCCTTCGTCGAGCGCAAGAAGGGAAAGAAAAGGCCACAATGGCCCTGAAGCAAGCACATGAGGAAATGGTAGAGTAATGCCGGGCTTCGCAACAAGAGAAGGATGACCTCCAAACCAAGTTCGAAAAGGAGAGAGCGCAGGTCAAGCAAGAGAAAGAGTAGTTGCTTGCAAAGCAGCTCAGAGTCAAAGAAGCAGTCAGTAGTTCACTTCGCTATGTGACAGGATTAGATTAAAAGACGGAAGAACTAGTGGAACATCAAGTAGCACAGCTTGTGAAAGCTATCCAATAGCTTCAATAGAGAATCATAGGCCTAGAGCTACGAACAGTTCCAAGTACCCCGTAGGACGTGTGAGACCAAAGAGAAGCCACTGCCTGGAGCGTAGTTGAGAGGATCAGAGCATTCGCTCTCGAATGTAAAAAAATTAACAGTAGAAGTGCACAAACCTACGAGCGACTTACTGAAGACCTTGAACTAAAGGCACTGGATTCACAGCTCTAGGAGGCAAAGCAACAAGCAGTCACAGTACAGGCAGAGTTGAAGCTCCTGTCAACAGTTGAAAGAATGAAGAGATCCCAAGAACAACGCACTGCTCAATAGAAGGTACACACCATTCAGAGAAAATTCATAGAAGTGACTCAGAGGCTCCAACCAATTCAGGACAAGGCTTGCCAACTGTTCGAGGAGATTGAAGGCTAAGGTGAAAAATTGGAACAAGTAGTCACTGAAACTGAACAACGCTTAGAGGGACCTGTCAACAAGGCAATTATTCAAGAGTTCTCCAAGTAGGAGGCCTTCACACAATAACAAGTCGAAGCAGCTTGAGCCAAGCTTGAGGCTTTTGAAGCGGAGCTACCCATATCAGAGTGACTCAGGACGAGTCCCAGGTGAGTGTTGGGGGCATGTTGGCCCTTGACCAAGTTTTGAGGATCCTTGGTCATGTTTGACCTATTTTGGGACTTCGACAGGTTGTCGAAGGCAGAGCGCAAGTCGAAGCAGAGATCGCGGGATCTCGGCCCCTTCTTTAGGGATTTTGGGTTTTGAGCTATGTAACGAGTATGAGGATGTCGGACCATGGGTTTACCCATGTTTAGGCCCTTTTGTAATGTATAAATAGAAGTCTAGGCGATGTAAGAAGGAGAGGTTTTTGGTACCTTTCTAAGTGCTAAGTGAAAATTTCAAATGCTTCGTGCATGCTATGTTGAGAACTTGCAGAGCTACGTGCAAGTGATTAT
Source organism: Picea mariana (assembly GCA_032191745.1). NCBI lineage: Eukaryota > Viridiplantae > Streptophyta > Pinopsida > Pinales > Pinaceae > Picea > Picea mariana. The sequence continues at coordinate 3,671 of JASDQU010277764.1, read as the reverse complement.
GTAAAGACTTTGTGTTGTGACCTAGCTCGGGGAAGGAGGATCTAGTGAAGTGTGCACATATCTCCTATCCTATGCGGAGTAGGATCGTGTGGCTCTATGGCTTTGTGCATGTAGGAGATTGACATAAGACAATAAAGAGAAGAAGAGTTGGTCGACATAGCCCCAGGTTGGGGGTGAACCACATATATCCTGTGTTGTGGTTGCTTTGTGTATTATGGTTGTTTTATAGTTTATATGATTTATTCTTAGTGTAATGATCTATGCTTAGATGAATATGATAGCTTAGTGCTTAATTATGTGAATAAGATGCTATATCTGATCTACGTTGATGTGCTTAGTGCTTAAATATATTAGATCTGGATGAATATTGTGATGCTCTGTTATTAGGGCTTATCTGCGTTGTAAACTAAGGTTGAATACTAATGAACTATAACTATTAAGTGCTTTGTTAAGGTGTTACAATCACAGATCTGTGTCCCAGCTAAGGTTGTAGACATCTAAGTCCTACAACCACCCATGCGTCTACCTCGGATGAGACTTCATCTTCTTCGCAAGTGTTGCCAAAAGGGCCGGTAGTTAGGGTTTTGTTGGTGCGTTGAACCTTGGGTCTGCCCCTATGTGCCAACAACCTCCTTATTTTGGTTTTATATTATCGTAATAAAAACTTTGGATTTGAAAGTTGAACACAATTGAAAAAGATATATTTTCCTTGTGAAACAACTAACGATTGGAATAATGGGAGTGAACACATGGTTTATAACCAACCCACCTACCTCTACATGCCCATTGAAACAAAATAATAGAATTCCCTCTCCCTCTCCTTTAAGTAATGACAAGTAAATAAAGAAGCGGGAAACATATCACTTTTGATCCCTAATGAGTGTTCTTGGATCATTAATAAAGCAATTAATGGCGATTGGAAAGTAATAATTGGGCAAAATAATAATAAGCAACTATTACTGCATCGATAGAGAAAATGATCGACTCATCATATCCTTCTAGGTGAATACCAAAGAGTCCTAGCGATACATACTACACAAACAACAAACCATTGTTATAATTTGACGTCCAACAATGCTATAATTTGGCGTCGAACAATGGTTTCTAAATGTGGAAAGATACATATAAAAGGAAAAAAGAGCAAAATCCAAACATGTATGGAGATATTTATTTCTATTTAATCACTCAAATTATCCATGCTCTCCCCATTTTATCTTATTTCCATAAATCTCCTCAATGACAAACCATTGTAATGGAATGACCAAACCCTCCCTATTAATAGGGATTGTAAGAGAATATATCAATTCAAACAAACGTTCTCATAGGGATGTTATATTTTGATGATTAAACATGCATTCTAATTTGGGTTTTGGGTTTGAGTTTTTCTATATTAGTAAAAGATTTTTCATGTGGTTATGTAGAGTTTTACACTAACAATCAAACATTTTAATTTGGGTATGTGTTTTTATCTATCAATTAGCTATACCTCTACTATGGATATATGTTTGTTAGAATCACTATGATTTTGGATTGGTTTTCTCTTTCTTTTTGTATTGGCATAATAATTTGGGTATGTGTTTTTATCTATCAATTAGCTATACCTATACTATGGGTATATGTTTGTTAGAATCACTATGATTTTGGATTGGTTTTCTCTTTCTTTTTGTATCGGCATAATAGGAATTGCTTCATGATGTAGATATGTGGATCTATTTCATGAATACTTCTCATGAATTTCTTGTTCTAGACATAATTTTGGTCATTCATTTCCCTTTGTTTCCTTGTTTTATATGTAGAATAGATTCAAGAGACCAAGCTAGATACATATACAATTTTTCTACTATAATTAGGCTTGAGAATGATGGAAGATTTATTAGATTAGTTATTATGGAAAGTGCTAGATGCATCGCTTTTGTTCAAAAGATTGCATCAAGTTGAGATATAGTTTAGGTGTCATTTAATCCCATAATTGAAACCTTATTTGCACTCTATATCTAGTTTTGTAACTTAATAAAAGTGGAGATAGTGTATTTTGGATGGATGTCAAATCTAGGAAAGAAATGGGATGATTAAGGGCTTACTATAATTCTATCATAACATTGCCCTAGCCATGCTGACCTCACTCTTATATTTTGCTCATTTATTACAGATGTAGGTCCGAGGTGTCTAGGTTTCTACTTAGGAAAGGAGTGGGATGATCACGTACTTATAATTCTATCATGACAATCTCACTCTTATATTTTTCTCATTTATTACAGATGTAGGTTCGAGGTATCTAGGTTTATGCATTGGGCTTAAGGCCCTACGCTTGAATTTCACTCTAGGAATAGTAGGCTTGATAGTTTGAAAGATTTGGCTATCAACAACTGCATTGTTATTAGTGCATTGTTATTAGAGAAGGCGATTAAGTCAAGTTGAAGTGCAGTTTGAGGAAACTCGAAAAGTTTTAATTCAAAGCTGATGTGATTTCCAAGTACACAAAAGTATATAGGTTATATGCAAGATATCTATTTACAAAAAAAATCAGAAACTAAAATAAACATTGTTCATATAAAATAATACCTGAAAAGCAAAATTAAAAGGATGGGTGCGTGAGAAATGCACAACATTGAGTTACACAAAATGGTTACATGCATAATAGCCCCGCCCCGTTGGGTAGCCCAGTTGGTTGGATCCCCGCTGCAAAGTTGTTGACCGTCTAATGCAATTCTCTGGGTCTGCCGGAGTGAGGTGTGTATCTCTTCGGATGGACTGGCAGTACCATGCCCAGCAACATAATAATAATTAAAGAAATACTTTTCAATACACAAAAAGCGGGTATGCACACAATAGGTTTAAAAAATAAATATCCTGTACTTTCCAATAAGTTTACAAAATAAATATCATGTAGTCTATAAAAGCGAACCGAGTGGGCTCTGTTGAAATTATTTATTCCACATAGGGGTCTCTATAGAAATGTAGTCCACAAAGGAGACTTGATTAGGATTGGTCCACAATGGGTGCTTGACTTTATTAATATTGTCGTCTACGAATGAGATTTGACTTAGCC
>JASDQU010277762.1:0-14912 GCA_032191745.1 Picea mariana | reverse complement strand
ATTTCAGTTGGGACCTCCATACTCTGCAATAAATGGGTGACGCGAGGCTTCACCCACCCTCTTTTTCCTTTTCTGTCGAGCAGAAGTGGCTCTTTGGATCCCCGAGTGGAATCCCTGATGAAAACCCGACCCAGTCCATAGGTCTCTTCTTCTTTCCTCACGATATCCTAAACTTCACCATGACCTTTTCCCGAATCTGTATCAGGTTTTGGGGTTTCGCGTTCCCCGTTGTCAAGATTTCTTGACCCTTCGAACTCCCGATCATCGATTCTCCGATGAGCGCGTGTATGGGTTAGCCCTCCTGGCTATACTATGATCCATACGACCACCTCTTATATGACCTGAGCCAAACCTCTGTCGGGGTTTCAGTGTTTTCGATGTCTCGATACAAAAGTCCCCTGGACTCGTGATTCCCCGATTGCCGATGTGCCTTCCGTGCTATCCCTTTGACTAGGCCCTTGTCCAAGTGACCGCTACCACATGCCCTCGACCATACTCTCCATCAGGGTTTCGTGGTTTGTGATGTCAACGAGCACGCATCCTCCGGACTCGTGATTCCCCGAAACCCGATGGCTCATGGACGTTGACCTGTCAACGGTCCGTTCCCCATCGCGAAAGCCTGCCACCTGTTCTCCATGATTGACAGTTGTTCCCCGCCGATCGGGAAATCGCGTATCGCGATTCTACAATGCACAAAACTCTTGCTCCCGGGATCTTTGTTATCCCGATTCCCGATGAATCCCTCCTGTGGATCTTTCGCCGAGGGCACTAGATGATATCGCTAACAAGAAATATCGCTAACATTAGGCTCCATGGGGGATAGAGTCATCCCTGCGATGCTCTAAGAACTCATTCTGCAGCTTCAGTGCCTTGCTGTTGGGCTATGGAGTCATTTATTAAGCCGAAAACATACAAAAAAGAAAATAAACAAAGAAGTAAAAGACAATATTTACAAACAGAGGAGCCGTCTAAGGCTCAAATAAAACATTTTTTCAAAAAATGCCCATTCTCTGGGCTGTTGAAAACCTCTTCACCCTCCAGATCCTGCAACCCATAGGTATTGTTGGAGAAAATCTCAGAGATTTTAAAGGGGTCGATCCAGAGGGTGTCGAACTTGCTTTGCTTGCCTTTATCTTTTCTGGGTGTGTCCCATTTAAATACCAAGTCCCCGATCTCGAACTCCTTTTTCTTGACCCTTCTGTCAAAAGCCTTCTTGATCTTCTGCTGATGACTATAAGCCGCATCTCTTACTTGTTCTCTGATCTGCTGCACTTCCACTATCTGATGAATTCTTCTGATCATATGATTTGTTTCTCCCTCGTAGTCTTGAAATAACTTCGCCATAGGTAAGGCGAGCTGAGTAGGGAAAATCGCCTCTACTCCGTAGACTATTTGAAACGGTGAAGTGCCCAGGGACTTCTTCGTTGTGACACGATCGGCCCATAGAGCAAACTTCAGCTTCGAATCCCAGGCTCTTTTGTTATCCTCTAACAATCTTTTGATGATCTTTATCAGGATTTTGTTTGAGGATTCCGCTAAACCATTTCCCTGGGGATAGTAGGGGGTGGAGTGAATTAGTGAGATCTGGAACTGCTCGCAAAACTTAATTAGAGGTTCAGATTTGAAAGAAGAAGCATTATCGATGATGATTCTGCTGGGACAGCCAAATCGGGCTATGATATCCTCCAGGAAGCTGATAATTACTTTGTGTGATGCGCTTCTGGTGGGGACAGCTTCTATCCACTTAGTGAAATAATCTGTTGCAGTCAGGATCCATCTGTGTTGACCACTTGAGGGAGGATGAATCTCTCCGATGAAGTCCAACTCCCACTGTTGAAAAGGTGTCGAAGCTACTATGGGTTTCAATGGCAGCGATTTGAGCTGCTTCTTTCCTGAGAACTTTTGACATTTGGTGCAAGCTCTGATCTCCCTGCAAACATCAAGGAATAAAGTGGGCCAATAATACCCAGCTCGGAGTATCTTGTGGGCTGTGGTCTTCCAGAAATGATGACCTCCACAAAGGCCGCTATGAAAATCAAACATAACCTTCTGGGCCTCCTGTGGGTCCAGGCATCTCAAAAATACCCCTAGAGGGTCTTTCCAGTACAAGGTTTGGTCAATGAGGCAATACCTAACCACCTTGAGCTTTAGATCCCTTGCTTTGCTTTTTCCCATTCCATCGGGGGGCTTCAATTCTTGCAAAAAGTACAAGATATCCTTGTACCAGGAGTATGTTGCTAAGGACAAGGCATCCTAAAAATTCTTGTTGGATGACTCAACTTGCTCATTGATGAAGCTAATCCCTAAGGCTTTGCAATTAGATTCAGCCAGCAACTTGGCAAAACCCTGCCCCTTTATCAACTTGGTGGGCTTAATCTCAAGATCAAATTCTAGGATCTTGGCAATCCACTTACCTCTTCTTCCGTCTATGTTAGGTTGTATAAGAATGTCTTTCATAGAGGCCGAAGGAACGTATGCAGTGATTTTCGAGTGCAATACATAGACTCTGAAAGCTTTGAGAGCTTTCACCAATGCATAAGCCTGTTTTTCCATGATCTCGTATCGGACTTCTGCATCTCACAATGCCTTGCTAAAGAAGGCAATGGGCTGCTCTCGTCCTTCCTCATTTCTCTGCAACAAGACCGTTGCTACTGTATCATAGGAAGCAAAAGAAAAAATAAAGAAATCTTTGGAACAATCAGGACTGATCAACACAGGCGCCTCAATCAATGCCTTCTTTATTTGAATAAAAGATTCCTTGGGTTCAACAGTCCACTTTACTTCATTTCCCTTCCTGAGCATGGCTGTGATATGTTTCACCAATTCAGCAAAATTTGAGATGAATCTCCTCAGAAAATTTATCTTTCCCAAAAAGGCCTGAACCTCCTTCTTAGACCTGGGAAGTGACAGGTTCTGAAGTGCTTCTACCCTGCTAAGGTCAATCCTTACTCCCTCTGCTGACACTATATGGCCTAACAGCTTCCCCTCCTTCATAGCAAACAAGGATTTCTTGGGGTTTAAGGATAAGCCATACCTCCGACACTTCATGAAAACCTTTCTCAAGTGGCAGCAGTGCTCCTTGTCTGACCTAGAGAAGACTGTGATGTCATCTAAATAGATTACCACAAACTGATCTTTCTCCCCAATGAAGGCTATATCCATAGCTCGCTGAAATGTTGCCCCTGCATTCATTAATCCAAAAGGTATTTTGGCATACATGAATGTGCCCCAAGGAGTGGTGAAGGCTGTTTTTTCTCTATCCTCAGGTATGACTAATATCTGATTGTAACCAGAGAAACCATCAATCATGGATATTCTATATGCACCAGTGACCTTCTGCAATATGTGTTCCATGTTGGGCAAGGGATAATTGTCTTTTCTTGATCTTCTATTCAAGTTCCTAAAATCAACACAGAGTCTGATTTCCCCACTTTTCTTTCTTACTGGAATCAAATTGGCCACCCACTTAGAATACCTCAATGGGACAATGATCCGGGCATCTAACAATTTCTTCACTTCTTTCTCCACGACAGGTAGCAACATGGGATTTATCTGTCTCAGCTTCTGCCTGAATGGCTTAGCTTCTTCTTTCAGCAGGATTTTGTGCTCAATGACAGATGTGTCATACGTCTTAAGGTCTTCGTAGGTCCATGCAAACACATCAGCAAACTCTCTCAGCAACTCGGTATACTCAATCCTCTGCTCCTTGGTCAAACTCGTTGATAGCTTGACAAACTTAGGCTCTTCTGGTGTGCCAATGTTGCACTCGGCTGTGTCAGCATCATCACTTGAAACTCTTCCCTTTATTGCCACATCATTCCCATCGAACAATCTTTCTAATGGGACTAGTCCCCTTGGAATGTGATTTCTAGGTAGCTGAATAATGTCATGCTTTGCTATTTTACTCAGCAACTCACCCCCATTAAACCCTTCCTCAGGGACGGAATCTTGATCGATATGCAGCTCTGAAAACTCTTTGATAGTCTCCAAGAATTTCTTGAGCTCAAGATCATCCTCAAACACCTTCCAATGCTTGACATTGTCAGGTATGGAGGGCCTGTATTTTACTTCTACATCATACCTCAGTTTGGGTGGCAAGGGTACCTTGAAAATGCTTGCTGATGAAGCCAAGGAATCTGCCACTGTGTTTTCTTCTCTTGGGATGAAAGAAATGTTGAACGCTGAGAAGAAACTGTTAATTAGGTCCCATACCTCATTTAGATAACCCCTGAGTCGAGGATGCTTGGCCTAATAAGCGCTTCTGACCTGCTGGACTACCAACTCAGCATCTCTGAACACTGCTATCTCCTGGATTCCCATTTCCCTTGTGGCTCTTAATCCTAGTATAAGAGTTTCATACTCTGCCACATTGTTGGTAGCTTCGAATTCTAATTTGTATGACAGAGATGTGGTCTCCTGAGCAGGTGACACAAAAACCACTCCAGCTCCAGCGCCTTCTCGGGAACAGGGTCCATCAAAAAACATTTTCCATATTGGGGTGGTGGAGGGAGGAACTTCAGGGGAAACAGTGGGCTACTTTCTGAGTTTCAGAGGAGGCTCGGGGGCATGGGTGAGCTGCAGTAAACTGGAGCCTAAATCAGTATCCAAGGCAAAGATGGGATGATTGGTAGGGTTGGCTTCATCACTGATTATGTAGGCCAGTTGGGCTTCTCTATATAGTCTTCTATGCTCCCCTCCGAACACTGGGATGGTAGCATATGTGAGGTCCATCTATAATGTTCCTACAAGTCTTTTAATCCAAGACCTTGACAATAGCATGCCAAACTTGGGAGGAACATCAGCTACCACAATGTCCATGACCATACTCTTCATGGGTAGTTGAAACAGAGAAACCACTAGGTCCTTGATGACTCCCATACATTGCACCCTCCTTGAATCAAAAGAGTATAAATCATGGTAGGCCCTGGTCACTTCTAATCCCATCTCCTCCATTACTATTTTGGGCATAAGATTATGGGAAGCCCCTGAGTCCATGAGGCAGTTATGCAGCACTTTATCATGTATATTCAGGGATGTGTAGAAGGGAGGGGATGAATCATCTCTATCTTCTACCATGGGCCCTAAGATGACTGCAGGCTTCTCATCTTGAAGGTTTATTGAGTCAGAGGGAGGCTGGGGGGATTCATATTGTAGCAACTTGGAGAGGGACCTTTTGAAGTCTTCATTTTTAACCAGCTCAGAGAGAGGTAAAGGAATCCTAATCTTCTGAATCTCATGCTCAAAATTGAAGGAGGGGGTAGGTTTAGGAGCTTCTCTTACCTCAGTGACAGGCTCTTTGGCTGTCGGCGAAGCACTCTGAGTCTTCTTTTCTTTAGCCGTGGCTGCTGCAATTTTAGTAGGCCTATCTTCTATGAGGGGCTGATCTGAGCTATCGAAGTCTCCTTCTTTCCTTCTCGACCTGAGATTATATCTGTTAGGAGTGTGACCAGCCCTTTCTCCCTTCCCTAACTCATGGATCTGAATGTTCATCAAAGATTTTTCATACGCAGACTGAGTCAAGTGGGGAAAAGGAGGGGTTTCTTCAATACAGTGAATTTCCGGGCCAAACTCATCTATCTCCTCTCTTTCCTCATGATCAACTAGGTTGTTTTGGAGGGGGGTTTGGACCCTTTGATCATATCTGTCTTTTCCCCTTTGCTCCCTCGGGAAAACCTGGGGCATATTGTTAGCAGGTTGTCTGAAACCTCTATTATCAGTGTTCTGTGGATTTCTGTACATGGGCTTCCCCTCTAATTCCAACCTTTCTATCTTGGTAGAAAGCGATTTTAGCGTTCTAGTTGTCTCTTCTGTCTGATGGGGCAGGGGAGAGGAACTGGATGAGGAAGTTTCAGGCCTGTTCTTGGACGTATTTCTATCACCGACATTCCTGAGTCGGTTGACAACCAATATCTTGGATTCTACCTCCACGGCTACGTCTTGCATGTGTGCCAGTGTAGCAGCTCTTCTCTCCCTTAGCAGTAGGCAGAAATCAGGATCGAAGGCGCTGGAGTAAGTGATCTTTGCAGAGGCTTCAGAGGGTTTTATCTCAGCAGGATTTTTGTTGTAGATTTTATTAAATCTCTTGGAGAAGTCAGAAACGGACTCTCCTTCTTTTCTCTTCAACGACCCAAACTCTGTCATGTAATACATGAAGTCTTTTTTATCTCCCCACTGTCTCAAAAAGGCATTATCTAAAGCTCTAATCCCATCAATAGATCCAGGAGGCAGGGCCCTGAACCAGTTTCTAGCCTCTCCTTGGAGACTATGGACAAAAATTCTCATCCATACGTMTGTGTGCATGATAAYATTATCATCYGCGARAGTATAAAAGGCTGCTWGGTGCTCTTCARCAGTTATATCYCCCTCRCCTRTAAAMTTGGGCAGMTGCTTAAGGTACCCTTCTGCTGGGAGGTTATTGAGAGGCTGTGGTAGCACGAGGGGAGCATATCTAGCGGCTATGATGACCTCTATTTCGGTCATAGGGGGATTTTCTCTGGCCATAGGAATATTAGGTGGAGGAGAACTCGGAGGAGAAGGATTTCGCGAAGAGGCTACAGGGAATGAATCTCGGAGTGGGGTGGGAAAAAAGAGGTGATTCAAGGAGATGGTCACCGAGCTCAAGTTAGCAGGTGCTCCTCCTTGTGCAGGAGTGGGGAAATCTTCTTTGGTCATGGGTCTATGCCAAGGTATAGCTTCAGAGGAGAGGGGAGTGACGAGGATTTCTCCCTCCAATCCCAGACCAGGAGGGGAAAACTCAGCAGGAACACTCCCAAAATTCAAGAAACGAGAAACTCGTGAAGGAGGTCTATCAAGAAACTGAGGGGGAGAAAACGGATTTCTTACAGAAGGAGATGGCGGATTACCTGTTTCGGCGGTGGAAGATGCTTCTTCAGGGGCCTTTCCTTTTCTGAGAACCACCTCTGGATCGGTTTCAGGTGTAGCTCGGGGCAGCTGTGGATGAGACCGCGTGTGTCTGCCTCTGAAAGCCACAATTGATAGAGCAGGTTCTCCCCAGTGGATTCGTCACAATGGAGTCACCAGGTGCATAGCAGCAATATTGATAATTCTGATTTCTGATGCACCTTCAGAATCAATTAGTCGTTGTCGTTCAATCCTGGGGAAAATATTCAACTTCGTCCCTGGCAACGGTGCTAGAAATGTTAGCGTCGAAATTCACTCCTGGATTGCTTACAGGAGCAGAGCCCGACACCCATCAGTTTAATGTCACGATTTGTTTATAAAGGGGTGATCAAATGGAGATGAAGACTCGAGGAGATATCACTCTAACTCGGGGACTAGATCTGGTACGTAAAGAACAAAGGAGGTCTGGAATCCTAACTTCAGCCAGTGGGTTGATTAAAAGATGAGCAGGTGGAAGACTTAGGAGAAAAATGAACAAACTACCTCAGGCAACAGGCCTTTCGGCGGTCTGTAGGGGAAAAACTCTGAACGCAGAACCCTCCTGGTTCAGGGCTTCAAGAAACTAAAGAGAAGGCTTGACTGGATCCTCCAATTCCAAGTCATTCAGTGTTAAGGAACTCACAGGAACCGATTAGAGACTCCGTAACCATTACAGTGATCCATTAATACATCATCCTATAACATCTACAACTCGACTGGATCCTCCAATTCCGAGCTGCTCTAACACAGTATAACAAAGATGTAAATAAACTAGCATTCATAAGGCAAGAAATCTCAGAAGTCTATACATAACCAGAGCATCATTGCTTCATTAAAGCTTTACAACCAGGAGCTCTGCTCAACCATCGATCCTTTACAAAATGGCGAAAAAGCCTACATATACTTGGAACTAACTCAGGCGCTGAAGGCGCGATCATATCATGAATTCAATGCTTGATGTTGAGGAGCTTCTCTATCAGGATGGGCTGTAAGTCTGCTTCAATCAAATCTGTCCTCTGCCTCCCTGTCATACGCCTCTTTAATTCAGCATGGCTCGCGCCAGAGGGTAGTTGAGCCCTTTGAATATTGAACTGGCGTGTGCAGGTTCCTCTGGTGAGTTGGAGACTCGGTGTGGCTTTCCTGAAGAGAACCGGTACAAGGGACCCTCCTGGGTAAATTTCAGTCGGGACCTCCATACTCTGCAATAAATGGGTGACGCGAGGCTTCACCCACCCTCTTTCTCCTTTTCTGTTGAGTCGAAGTGGCTCTTTGGATCCCCGAGTGGAATCCTTGATGAAAACCCGACCCAATCCACATGTCTCTTCTTCTTTCCTCACGGTCTCCTGAACTTCACCGTGACCTTTTCCCGACTCTGTATCGGGTTTCGGGGTTTCGCGTTCCCCGTTGTCAAGAGTTCTTGACCCTTTGAACTCCCGATCACCGATACTCCGATGAGCGCGTGTATGGGTTAGCCCTCCTGTCTATACTATGATCCATACGACCACCTCTTATATGACCTGAGCCAAACCTCTGTCAGGGTTTCAACGTTTTCGATGTCTCGATACACAAGTCCCCACGACTCGCGATTCTCCGATTGCCGATGCGCCTTCTGTGCTAGCCCTCCGACTAGGCCCTGGTCCAAGTGACCGCTACCACATGCCCTCGACCATACTCTCCATCGGGGTTTCACGGTTTGCGATGTCAACGAGCACGCATCCTCCGGACTTGCGATTCCCCGAAACCTGATGGCTCATGGTCGTTGACCTGTCAATGGTCCATTCCCCATCGCGAAAGCCTGCCACCTGTCCTCCATGATTGACAGTTGTTCCCCGCCGATCGGGAAATCGCGTATCGCGATTCCGCAATGCACAAAACTCTCACTCCTAGGATCTTCGTTATCTCGATTCCCGATGAAGCCCTTATGTGGAGCTTTCACCGAGGGCGCTAGATGATATCGCTAACAAGAAATATCGCTAACAGATTGCTTTGATGGCATCTCCCTCATGAGATCATAATTTTGATGTAATTCCCAATCTCCATTATACCTTTCACCATGAGAAGGCCTCCTTATATAACCTTGGAGAGGTCCAACCACTTGAGAGATCTTTGGGATAAGTTGAGGATTCCTCTCCTTCAGTTGAGGATTCCTCTCCTTCAGTTGAGGATCTTCCCTAAGATCATTCCTTGACCATCTATTCGAATCCAACTACCTTCAGGAGTTGAGGGATTCTTCCCTGATTTTCCTCAACAAACCCAGAATTTGCTAAAAAGAGGGTAGCGCTCCCCCATAAGGGTGCACAGGGTGCTCAAGCACTCCCCCAAAGAGGCTCAGGGACCACCAACACTCCCTGACAGTGGGTAGGGGAGTGCTCCTCTCCAAAATCCATTTTTTTTTTGTTTTATCAATGTCAAAAGGCTTGTACTTCCTGTCAAGTGATTTCTCTTCTTCCAAACTAACCTTCAAGGTGTCTTAAGTGTCTTCATGATGTTGTTAGAGGCATGACATGTGCAAGATGGCAATATGATGTTCTTGACACTTGTTGACAAGATGCGACACTTACAACACTTGTAATGATGACACTTGTGACACTATCGAAGTGAGTAATTTTGAGGTGTAACAATAGCACAAATGGAAAGGTTCTACTCCTCCCATCCTGCAGTATCAGTTGAACTCTTCCTTTTCTGACAATTTTGGTTGTCGAGTTGTCCCCCAAGAACACATCTCCTCCTTTATACCATTCATATTCTCAAAACCATTCACAATGTGGTGTCATATGATAGGATGCTCTTGATTAGATCAACCAAACATATTGATTCTATGTGTACTGGTTGACGCCTCCCTTATTTGGAGTCATCTTTCTCTCAGTCAATTATTTCTCATTGGATCTTGTACTGACTTCCATTTCCTTCGACTTGCAGTCCCTTTTTTAAGTCCCAAATTTATCGCATTTCCAACATCTTCTCATCGAATGAACAGGGGATTTAGATCTACCCTTCAACTTAGACTTTCTACTGGAGAATTTTCCTTTATCTATGTCAATCAGTCAACCTCTCACCACTAATGCATCTTTGGTCAATCCTTCCATGTTATTCCTTCTCATTCCTTCTGACAGTAGAGATGAAAACACGTCTTCTAGTGCTAATGTGGTTGAATTTATCCCTATAGCCACGACTAAGCTATCCCAGGAGTTTGGAAAAGACCATAATAGGATAATACATTTATCCTCCTTAGTAATTTTAATATCTAGAGAAGATAATTGGATTATAATGGTATTATACGCATTTAAATGCTCAGTCACCGAACTACCCTCACTCATCCTCAAAAGATATAGTTTCTTTCTGGAAAAAAAAACTTATTTTCCAAGGATTTTGACTGGCACAAGCTCCCCAACTTGTCCCATGATTTCTTAGTTGAATCTTCACCTAATACATTCTAATATGGATTATTTTCTGCATGAAATGAGAGCGGAGATATAATAAATAAATGTACAAAGATATCTCAGATATCCAATAATATAAAACAAAGGTATCAGAGATGCAACCATAAACACAAAGATAAAACAATACACAATTTTCTATTAATGAGCAAAAATGTACAAAGACTGTAAAAATGCAGAGTGAAAGACTCGCTAGAATGGTGGCAGCTTATCTCTAAGAAGAGATGTGATGGTTACTCTCATTCGCAAGAATATGATCATTACAATGAGGCTCCAAAGTCATTTTTAACATAAGTAAAATCCAAAACCCTAACCCTGGAAGATGAAAATCCAAAAGGTTTGCAGACCCCGATGGGGGTAATTGATATGTCAACTTCCCATGGGCATAAATTTTGCATATAATCTTCGTTTGGGGCGCTCGATACATCATTGTAAAGGTCTAACTGAGAAGAATTATTTTCAATTGGCCTAGGTAGGTTCCTTTGAGAGTCACCTGGGCCCCAAATCCCCAAAAACCGTCATTTAGGGCCTCAAAACGGCCCCGAAAGTTTGGAACCCGAAAAACTGTCAAAAAACTACCAAGGTGGAAAAATGTTTTTAGAGCCAGTGGAATAGGTGGGTGGCCACCGATATCCACCTAGCTCACATTCAGCAATACCAAATCTGCAATACAAATTCAAATTGTACTCCTTTCTCTTCTCTCAAGTTTCTCCCATTCGTCCGTCGACATACCTATCGAAATGATACCTGGATAGACTACTTCCCATTGTTCTTGATCTACAAGGAGATCTTCAATTTAAGCTTCCAAAGCTCAAAATTTTGGCCATTGAATTTTTCTATATGTATACTCAATTTGCTCATCATTCTTTAAGCACAATTTGTAAATATTTATGACTTACGACTCTTACTGAACCTAGGGTTTAACTCAGATCCAAGATTGTTAAACCAAGTTTTGATACCACATGTTAGGAAATGAGGAACACTTCCACACTAAACCTAGTAGAAGAGAGGAATAAATATTTAATCAAGAAATTAAATGATATAGAAAACCCACAGTACGCAGAGATTTTACCCTAGAAACCTAAACAGGAAAAACAACATTCCTTGAGCGTTTTTCTCTCTTGTTGTCTTATTCATTCAGAATAAAAGGTTACATGTCTAACCTTGGTCTACACCTACAACACAATCGACATCATACCTTCTTGTTTTGCATAAGAACAACCATGTAGCCAAATTGGCTTACATCTGCATGACCAACAACCTCTAAAGATTAGTTATTCTACTATTATCCTTTACAACATTACAACATGCCTTTTTTATAGGATTTACAGTAGGAAAAACCCTAAAGAAAGGTGCCAAAAAATGGTTACATATCCACACAGATCATTGGATACAAATCCCATGAATCTTGGGATTTTGTTACAATCGTTTACCCACCTATCGACCTCTTGTCGATTGGCTTCTTTGACTTGTTGTCGATATCTTCGACTTCAACTTTACCCAGTCAAACCACCTTGATATTTGATGTGTTGTCTATATCTTCGACTTCGACTTTAATCGGTCGAACCACCTCGACCTTTGGCTTGTTGTTGATTTCTTCGACTTCGACTTTACTCGGTCGAACCACCTCGACCTTCGACTTGTTATCAATTTCTTCGACTCCGACTATCACTCAATCCACCTTGACTAGACATTCACTGCAAAGAATATAACAATCCAACACTAACTTCTCTATTTTAGATTAGGTGACTTTATTATTTTATCTTCCTAAGTAAATCATATATACCTAATGAGAAAGAAATTTAACAATCACAGTTATATTAGTAAATGATTTACAGGTGAATGAAATGGATTCACATACCTACAAAACATAGGCATGAGATGTATGATGCACTCTATTCTTAGTTTATATTCAAAGATATCATCGGCCCCATAGCATCACTATGACAATTAGGTTGRCTATATCAACTAAGAGTTAATAAGGAAAATAAAATAGCATTTCACACCTATGGAATAAAAATGATTTTTGTTGGTTATCCCATAAGTCTTGAATGTGTTGTCTATTGGTCATGTTGATGATGTTATTTCATGGATATTCTATAGATGTTCTCTTGATTAACACTACAAGAAAATTATTTTGTCTTGGTCCTTAGGTAAATGAACTTCTAGTTGGACAATATATGGACAAGTTACTCAAGTACTTTAATAAGTAACTCTGGATGAAACATAGATAAATCCACCTCAAAGTCAATAAAAAATAAGAGGATGCATAAATGATGCCATTTGTTTTATATCTATGTCAAAAAGAGAAATTATGGAAAATATTGCTAGATGAATGCCATGACAACCCTTAAGGTTGGAGAACTATTGTGCTATTATTCCTTGTCTTCATTAGGGAGTATAGTTTTTAGTCATATAGTCAAATTATGTTGATCATATGTTAGTTAATTATGTTTTCCTAACATGTTATAAAGTTTTGTAAAGTTTTATATTAAATCCATTTTTTATTAAATGGAAAAATATTTATATCTAATATTTGAAATGGATACAATCAATTTTTTATTGGCCTAGGAACTATGATGGGACTTTATTGTCCCTGGTATATGTAAAAGAAGAAAATTATGCACCATACATATTGTGTGTGTACCATCTTCTTATGTCTATTGGATACCACACTATTAACCATGCAATAAGCAGAATGGAAATGTCACATTACCAATCATTGGCTTAGTGCATGGTGTATATTGCTTGTCATATGTAAAAATTATAACCTATTTATTAGATTTTGAAAAATTGTTATCCAATAAATAATTTGAAAAAATTATAAAGTGATCACATACTATTGGATTTAATTCATATTGAATGCTCTATTAATTCACCTTCCAAGCATGCAGGTTCTTGGTAAGTTTTCGGGAAGGACAGTTGCAGTCCACTCGGTACGCTTCATGGAGCCATCACCTACATGTTTCAAACATCATAACTAGCTTGATCCTCCACCACTTGCAAACATCAACTCAAACAACCTCCAACAAAACTCAATACAATGAATGAAAATGGATCTCTCAATACAACAATTGAAAGTAAATTCACTTTAGTCCTTTTATGAAGCTTGCCTAAGTGAACCAAGCCTTCATAAAATTTTGACATCGATGTTATTTAGATTCAATATTAAATGCATGTCAAGCCTTCATAGTTATTCCATGCTTCATTTTCCTTGGCTAGTAAGCACACCAACAACCTTGTGGTTTTGTCTACAACTTGCTACCCAAGTCACACTACCAAAAGATTTTTCTTCGCTTTGAAAATAGAATTTAGTGTGCACCATCCTTTGGCATCAATGCTAAATAAATGGACGTTATAGGACATTGAATTATAAAGGGAAACATAAGCATATTTTTGTGGATGACATCCATAATGGAAGAAATCCTTAAAATAATATAAAAACGAGTTCGTTCAATGCACATTAGTTTATGAAAGAACATAGTTATATATTTCTAAAATATAAATCATAAATTATTTATTACCAAATATTTAATATATTATAAAAATGGGAAGTTTTTCCTCATGGTCATGGATTAAGGTGATAGTAAGATGTTTTTCCTCCATGGTCATGGATTAAGATTAAGATTAAGGTGATATCATTTAAAGAATTACAACACACCTTCTTTATATAATTTACAATAGGAAAAACCCTAAAGAAAGGCATTCAAAAATGGTTACAGATCCACACAGATCATTGGCTACAAATCTCGTGAATCTCGGGATTCTGTTACAATCGACTACTAAGTCGGATTACCAGTCGTCCTTCATTCGGTCTTCAGTGGGTTTCCATGTGCCTACCTATCAACCTCTTGTTAGTTGACCTCTTCGACTTGTTGTCGATATCTTCGACTTTGACTTTACAAGGTCGAACCACCTTGACCTTTGACTTGTTGTCGATACCTTCGACTTCGAATTTACCCAGTCGAACCACCTCGACCTTCAACTTATTGTCAATTTCTTAGATTTAGACTTTACCTGGTCGAACCACCGACCTTAGACTAGCTGTCGATTTCTTCGACTTCGACTATCAGTCAATCCACCTCGACTAGAATTTCACTACAAAGAATATAACAACCCAACACTAACTTATCTATTTTAAATTAGGTAATTTTATTCTTTTATCTTCCTAAATAAATCATATCTAGCTAACGAGAAATAAATTTGACCATCACAATCATATTAGTAAATGATTTACAAGTGAATGAAATGGATTCACATACCTACAAAATATAGGCATGAGATGTATGGTGCACTCTATTCTTAGTTTATATTCAAAACTATCCTCGACCTCCATAACATCACTATGACAATTAGTTTGACTAAACAAAGATTCAATAAGGAAAATAAAATAGCATTACACACCTATGGAATAACAATATTTTTTGTTGGTTATCCCAAAAGTCTTGAATGTGTTGTCTATTGGTCAGAAAAAAAAAAAAAAAATAGCATTGCACACCTATGGAATAGCAATAATTTTTGTTGGTTATCCAAGAAGTCTTGAACGTGTTGTCTGTTGGTCATGTTGATGATGTT
>JASDQU010277761.1:628-14886 GCA_032191745.1 Picea mariana | reverse complement strand
ATTGTTACTAACAACTGAAATGTTGTGAACTCATGAAGCTGAGGACATTTCAAGAGTTGTTAGACATTGCAACAGGAAAGTTGCAAGTCAAGTAGTCACATGAGCATTAACTATAGGAAATTTTCTTGTTCAGAAAAAGAAGTAATGAACTTACAAATATTACGGTGAACATGCATATGCATAGAATGACGAGTCATTCTATTTTATTTAATTGTTTGGTAATTATGATTGAATTTCTAGATGCAGACAATTCTAAATTCATTGCATATGGTTCTATACATATTGCAATTGAATTATGATGTACAAGAAATACTGATAATTGTTGGCAGTATGCAATATGAAGCCTTGCAAGAACGTGGTATATAGTTTGGTGCTTGTGGAAAACCACAAGGAAGGTTGCAATCTTAATATGGAAACAACCAAGAAGAATTATGAAATGGAATTTCATGTTTTGGGGAAAAAGTTTAATTCCCTTTTGAACTAAGTTTAAGTTCCTAAATGAATTAATTTATGTTTCCTCATGATAACTGCATGTGGGCGATGCAGATGAGATGATGTTGATTAAAGTGGAAGGTTGACTACAAAGAGTAGCTCAGGAAGATGTTGATTGGAAATCTCTGAGGGCAGTTAGAACTATGGGAGCCACTGTGCTCTGAGACTTCCTGAGTCGGCTTGTTGCTGAAGCCCAAGGAAAGGGAGGTGTAGCAACCGATGGACTATGTGACAGTGAAGGTGTACAATCCTGGGGTGTGACAGGCATGTGGGGAAGGAGAGACCATTGGTTGGAGTGCTTCTAAGGTTTGGTACCTTGGCCTAGACCATGTTGATATGGAGGTATTCTCAATCAAAAGATAAGTACAATTCTCTATTTATTGTAGAGAAAGAAGGCGTCTTGCAAGTGCATCCGGTGGACATATTGGACCGGAAGAGAAAACAACTCTTGAATCGAGCCATAGGGCTTGTAAAGGTCCAATGGACCTGGTACGGTCTTGAGGATGCGACATGGGAGCATGAGGATGCTATGCGGGTAGAATACCTACATCTCTTTGAAGATTTTGGAAATCTTGTTGATGCTGTGTAAAGAGTTGCACTAAGGATAATGCAAAAATAAGGGGAGGGGATTGTAATATCCCCAAGGACGAGCCCCAATTGTATTTATAAATTGTAAACATGTTTTGTAGGCTGGTGAGCCAATTGTTGATACGCTGGTGGGATTATGTGTTTATTACACTGGAGAGCCTAAGTGTTAAAGGCCAAGAGCCTAATTTTGTATATGTAACTATGCAGATCATTAATAAAATATAAACATCACTACGTGCAGACCATCCACAAAGAAAGAGTGATGGGGGAATAAGCTTCCACAAGGTTGGGTAAGGGAGGAGGCTAAGTGTGTGAGCCCAGGGGATAAACTAGAGGGCTTACCTTTGAAGGAATAATATTCATTATTAATTCCCAAAGGATAAAGTGGACATTCTGAGTGTTGAGTGTTTTTATCCTAAGTCCTGGGAGAGACAATGTGTGCAAAAGGAAACACATGCAGCTTCAGGAAGACAAGTGTTGACCTGGGCGCATGTAGTTAAAACTGATGCGTCGGCTGTGTTGGGGGTCGTTCTGTCATTCTATCATCCTTCGCTTGAGTTTGTTGGGATCAGGGGCATCTGAACCCGTTTTCCTCTGTGTCTACATTTGCTTACCCACGCACAAGGTAGGAAAACCTCATAGGAAGTTTGTTCGTTTGGCCATTCTCCCATCCTCCACCTAAACCTGAGACCTCCATCATCGACCTATGTGTTTTGATTCCTTGTCATGCACCCTGAACCAGTGGAAAACTCATGGAATGAGTCATGTCTCATGTGAAGTCCGAGCACCCTGTAAATGTCTGAACCATGTTGTTTCTTAGTGTGGACTGTTGTCATTTTTGGATGTCCATACCCAAATTCCTATTATTGTTGTCACTGTGAGTTAACCGAATTGTTATTTTTATTGTTGTTATCCTCACTAGATCTTAATTTGGGATCAATTCATCAATTTTCATGACTTACATTCTCTTATTCGTGTCATTTGCGCGACTATCCAAAGAACAATTGTGCAAATGTTGTGCACAATTATTATCTGAATAGTCATTCTAATTTCATTCCTATTCAATGAACAAAATTGTGCACATTAGTCGTGCAACTTCCCACTAAATGAACACTCATTTAGTGCCACTATTTCATCTAACAATCACATAGTTGACCACACGTCTATCCATTAAACAAACACATAAATTCTCCCATGAATATTATTTGAACCACCAGACCATCTGTGCAGGTTTCCATATTATAGTTGTTCCAAATGGCATGGATATAATATGGTTTTCCATGCAAACCGAATGACTCCTTTAAGCAAATTCCATACAATCCTCCATTCAACCCCTAATCTATAAATCAAGTGCACAAATCACAAGGTTGAGTTAGGGCCCCTTACCTGATCATATTAGAATCGAAATCCACTCATCGATGCATATATGGTAGGATTTGGAAGGTCATGGGATCCACACGCTCATGTACAAGTCATAAAATCACAAATGAGGTGGCATGGTAAGCCCCACCCCTTTTTATATTGCCTAGTTTCAATGTTCCTCAATTCTGTACATGAGCTCAAAAGCTCTGTTTTCATAACCATTTGCACCATCAATATTGTATTGTCGCCCCCTCCAAGGCAACATGATTTGTTCATTTTCCCCAAAATTTCACCCCGAGACCCTTCATATTGTCACTCACTTGATAGGTACTCGAACTCACTACCTTTTTTTATTGGGTTTTCCTTGTTATATTTCTTTTCATCAATGCTTTTACTTCGCTTATTCATTTTCATATGTGCAGGTACTTGCTGAGAGGCCTTTGTCTCTTGGATAAATATGGAAATTTCATTCACCCTACCCCTTTCAAGTATATACTTATTCAAACAAAGATGTTAAGTACTCCCTATAAGGTCATTACATTAACCAATATTATCTCCACTCATATATGCCTCTAGAATTCTTTTCCCATCTATGCAACAACTTCACCCAGTCCCTCATACCTTCGGTTGTTGTTGGACAATATATTTCAACTCCCATGGGTTGCCTTGGTTTTATCTCCTCTTGCACTATCACCACCCATGTTGTTACAACCCATAGGAGGGGAGTCCAACTAGTCTACATCTTAGAGAATGACCTGTATACTTCCTTCTCATCATCATGTTGACCATCCCCTCAAACTCCTAGTCATTTACATTTTTATGGTTGGTTATGTTGAATGTGTTTCTTCATTTTCATTTGGCATCTCATTTCCCCCAATATTAGTATACCATTTTCATTCCAACTCATCATTCACCTACCTTCACAGAGTCCCATCCAAGGGCCCCCCTCCCCCCATTCACTCCCACTACTTGTGCTTCACACGACTGAGCCATTTTATCATACCATTGGGGCATCCATCTCAATGATTGTACATTCAACCCAATTTTTTTTACATTATTTCATTCATTTATAATTGTACAAAGCACATTTTTTACGAAAAGAAATTGTAATCAATCCATATCATCTAATGTAATTTAACCCAGTGGTAGCCATAGTTTCCCTTGGTCAGAGAATTCACATTGATTCACTCGTGCTTGCATAATCCTAGTTGTTTACAACACCTCATGTATCCTAGTACCCTATGTTAGTCACCATTAAATTTTTATCGTGTGAAATCAAGATTTCAGAATCTAGCAGAACGCTAAACTGGTTTGGAAGCCTGATAAACTAGGAAAGGGGCTAAAGATGACAAGAAACCCATAAATAAGGTGGGAACGCTAACCTGATCGGGCCCGATGTATCATGGATCGTGAGTTCTCAATATCAACGAGTGAGAATAATTTCGAGGGGAGAAGTTGTGCGGTGTTTAATTTTGGAGAGTGGTCCTGAAATTTAATCCACGATTTTCTCTCGGGGTTATGTGGCATTGCCAGGTGCATTTTAGGATGAAAAGAAGGTTGCCTCAAACCACTTTCTCGCACCCCCAGAAAATGGAAAACTCAACAGTACACTAACTTAGCTCACCAGTTCCGCTCATTTTCAGGTAGAGAATTATATCTGAGACAAATCATTTTCTAACTTGCAATCGAAGGAAATAGTCTAGATGGGTAAGACCAAATGCAGTTTTCCAAGGCCTAGTAAATGATGTCCATATGTCAATGAAAGACAACAAATCACACGAAGGGTCGAGATAGATTCAGAGGGCAAAGAGAGGGCCTGAAACACCAGAGAAGCCATAATCCGGATCAAGAAACATTTCTCTTTGATCATTGTAATCGGTTTCAAAACCGAAACATTTCATTTTAATCATTGTAATCGGTTTCAAAACCGAAACGTTTCTTTGTAATCACTATAATTGGTTTCAAACCGAAGGAACTCAAATTGTATAAATATTAGGAGTTCCAAATGTATTAGGGGTTGGAAGAAGTGCAAGGGTGTGATTTTATCCATTGGAACTTGGATGTAAATTTCTAAATTTGAATAGAATGCACATGCAGATGTCCTGAAATTTCCATGAAAAGATTCTAATGGTGGTGGTCTGAGTTTCATCTTCTTTTTTTTTATGTATTTCCTATGTGATTAATTTCCATTTTCACTATTTTCTGTTTAAACTGGATAGTTAAAGGCCCAAATTCATATTGTGATGCTCTCGGCTGAAGCAATTTAAACTTTGTGAATTTCTTCATAACCAAGTCAAAATTCATTTATTTAATTCTTTGATACAGTTATATGTTTTTCCTTTCTTCTTACACTCTGAAAATTACAATTTATAACTCAGATTTATCACCTCATTTAGCCTTTATCCTCTGGATATTTCTACCGACTAGTCAGTGCTTCCATTCGTTTTTAAATTTTTGAATCCATAGCCCTAAGTGTCCCTCCCCTTCCTTACTATAAAAATTATGTAAAACCCTCCAAAGCAACAAAACCTAGCCAGTGATTTATTAAAGAAAAATCATCTATTAAAGACCAAGTGACAGGAGAGTGCCCTCTCTGAGCTGAGTAGGCTAGTGCCCAGCTCTAAAGTGGTTTGTAGGTTACCTCTGTCATTTCTTTTATAATACAAACAAATTTACAGAGTGCTAACATTTTGGCGCCATTGCTGGGGATGAAACTAAAGATCTTCCTTGGGAGAAACGACAAGGTTTAAACCTGATTTCTGATGGTGGATAGAGGTCAGACACAAGAAGGTTGTACATTTCCACCTTGTGACTCCAATCAAGCTTCAAATGTGATTCAGAGACTCCACTGGAGAACGATATCCATTGACAGAGGTATGAAAGGACATCATGGGAGAAAACAAGTCCCTAAAGTTGAGTTTTTTCCAAGACATAATATTTTTTGTTACTAATTACCTTTTGTACTTTCCTAAACATGCTAAACAAATTTTTCTTTACCTACTGCATTCAAATGATGATCATGAGAATCTTTCAAATGTATATCCTCCTCTTAAATTTTTACATATATCTCCTCATTGTATCACTGATTTTGATCAAAATCTTCCATCTGAGCCATGTGATGACCATAGCCAAGTTGATGAGCCTCATGAAATCAAGGCTGATGTCTCACCTCCTGTACTTTATCCAACACCCTCCAAGATTCATCATAGATACAAACCTTCAAAATTACCTCACATCCTTCATAATTTTCCTCCAAAGCACTATAAGTACCTACCTGTGTTTGATGGAGAACCTAATGCCATCACAGCTGAAAAACACATCCAAGATTTTGAACATTTTATAGATTTGTTTGGGATTGATCATGAAGATTTTTGTATGAGGGCCTTATCTCAATCCTTGAAAGGGTATACCAAATACTGGTTTAAACACTTGTTTCCAGAGACAATTATCTCATGGGAGGAATTGAAGAATTCCTTTTTGAATTTTGGGGAAAGAGGAAATCTTTGGATCTACATCTTACAAAGTTCTATGCCTTGAAAAGGAAGAGCAGTGAAACTATTTCTACATTCAATAGAAGGTTTTCCAGTATTTATTACAAGTTGCCCAAAGAAATTCAACCCATTGAAGTTGCTGCCATGCTCCATTATGCAACAACCTTTCATCCAGATCCGTCTTTCCTTCTGATGGAAAGAAGATCTAAGTCCTTACAACAAATGTTTAATGATGCTCAGGAGATTCAACACAATATTCAAGCATGTAAACATATTCTAAATGAGGATTTGGATGCTAAAGAACATGACAATAAATATGAACAAAGAACNGCTAAAGAACATGACAGTAAATATGAACAAAAAACAGTTGATTTGAATCTTGAGCAGAGGGTTAATAATATCATATGTCCTCTTGAATTTTTAAATGCTAATGATTTTGCAAAGGGTTACATTCCACTTATTGAAAAAGAAGGTGCTAATTTAGCTTCTGATCCATCCCGTGATAAACATGGGGATTATTGTTTTATGTATTCATTTGTAGACAATAAAGAAAATGAATTTGCAAATCAACTTGTTGAAGAGGAGGTTGATGTCCTAAGCTTTTCCTTGTTAGATGACATTGCAGATGTTGTTGATTTGCCTATATATGATGAATATGATTATGATTATAATGTTGACTTCCTAGAAAAACCATCTGCATGTTCTCTATCAAAAAATGTTCCTTTTCAGTAGTGTAATGAGAACAATCAGCCTACATATCACAGTTACAAAGAAGAATATGAAGAAAGTACCAAATCAACTGAAGGAAATTCTTTACCTTTATTCTTTTATTCATTTAAATTGTTGAAAGAAAATTTTAAGATCATAAATGAAGAAAAGGAATGTGTTATGATGCCAAATCACATTGATTCACTGGAACAAATTGACAAGAAATTGCAACAATCTTCTCATGTGTTTGATGACCCTATTACTTGTTGTACAAAAGGTTTTATCAGTTCAAAATTGCAGCCATTGGTCGAAGATGAATTTGAAAATGTAGATGATGATGAGTTGTTGTCCAAATAATCCATGTCCTTCTTGCCATCAGGGGTTTCATTGAAAAAAATTAATACATATCTTCATCCTTTTCATGACAACCATCAGTTTGAGATTTATGGAAGAAGAAATGTAGTCGGAGGGTGGGTACAAGATGACAATCTTGTGTAATCTCCTAAAATCAGTTTTCTTTCCTTTCAAGATCCTTTTGCAGAATGTTTGGAAACAACAAATGGACCTAAGTTTTTAAATTTGGTAAATATTGAATTTGATGAGTTTCCATTGAGAGGGTTTTCCCTTTCAATACTGATCAAAGATACGCAAGGAATTCAACCTATGGAAAAAACACTTGCATGGTTGCACTGGATTTTTGATTTCACCTGATCAAATAGCTCAGAGATTAGCTTAGTGTAGGTAGAATTTTGAATAAGCTCAACATGGAGAGCATTTCTTTCATCATTTTTCAGTTTTTATTTCCAGTTTGGGTTTTCAGTAGTGTGTACATTCAGATTGTAGTGGTGTATTTAGCGTTCAGTTTCCAGTTGAGAGCAATGTACAGACTTGGGTTTTCAGTGGATACTGGTGATAAATCATAGTACGGTACACATATGTTTTGGGAGGATCCCAATGGATCAGGAACAAGGTCTACAAGTTCTTTTCTACCTCGTTGGGAGGATAGCATCCCCGGTTGGAGCCCATGCTAGTCAACATTAAATTTTTATCGTGTGAAATCAAGATTTCAGAATCTAGCGGAATGATAAATCAGTTTGGAATCCTGATAAACTAGGAAAGGGGATAAAGATGACAAGGAAGGGATAAATATGGTGGGAATGCTAAGCTAATTGTGACCGACGCATCGCAGATCATGAGTTATCAAGATCAATGGTTGAGAATGATTTCAGGGGGAGAAGTTGCGCATGGTTTAATTTTGGAGAGCAGTCCCAAAATTTAAACCATAGTTTTCTCTCGGGGTTACGTGTCATCGCCAGGTGCATTTCAGGATGAAAATTGGGTTGCGTCAAACCACTTTATCGCTCCCTCAAAAAATGGAAAACTCAAAATTACACTAACTCGACTCACCAGTTCCACTCATTTTCAGGTAGAGAATTATATTTGAGACAGAGCATTTCTTGACTTGCAATCAAAGGAGATAGTTCGGCTGGGTAAGACCAAATTCAGTTTTCCAGGGTCTAGTAAATGATGTCCAGATGTCAATGAAAGACAACGAATCACACGAAGGGTTGAGACAGAGTTAGAGGGTGAAGAGAGGGACTAAAATTCCAGAGAAGCCAGAATCCAGATCAAGAAATGTTTCTTGCTGATCATTGTAATCGGTTTCAAAACCAAAATGTTTCATTTTAATCATTGTAATCGGTTTCAAAACCGAAACGTTTCTTTGTAATCACTGTAATCAGTTTCAAATCGAAGGAACTTAGCTTGTATAAATATTAGGAGTTCCAAATGTATTAGGGATTGGCAGAAGTGCAAGGGCATGATTTTAGCTATTGGAACTTGGATGTAATTTTCTGAAGCTGAATAGAATGCACATGAAAATGTCCTAAAATTTCCATGAAAAGATTCTAATGGTGGTGGTTTGAGTTTCGTCTTCTTTCTTCGTATGTATTTCATGTGTGCTTAAATTCCATTTTCACTATATTATGTTTAAATTGGATAGTTATAGGCCCATAATTCATCTTGTGATGCTCTCGGATGAAGCAATTTAAACTGTGTTAAGTTCTTCATAACCAAGTCAAAATTCATTTATTTAATGCTCTGATACAGTTATATTTTTTTCATTTCTTCTTACTCTCTTCAAATTACAATTTATAACTTAGATTTATCGCCTCATTTAGCCTTTATCCTCTGGAGAGTTCTACCAACCAATCAGTGCTTCCATTCATTTTTAGAAGTTTGACTCCATAGCCCTAAGTGTCCCTCCCCTTCCTTGCCAACAAAATTATAAAAAACCCTCCAAAGCAACAAAACCTATCCAGTGATTTATTAAAGAAAAATCATCTATTAAAGACCAAGTAACATGAGAGATCCATCTCTGAGCTGAGTAGGCTAGTGCCCAGTTTTGAAGTGGCTTGTAGGTTACCTATGTCGTTTGTTTTATCAGCCGAAAAAATTTACAGAGTGCTAACACCCTACACCATGATCCCCAAAGTTTCCTCCCTCAACTACCTATCCATTTGCATTCACTAAATCATCAGTACAAATATGCCACACAATCATTGTATCTAATTGTTGACCTAACATTAGATCATTTTATGTCAATTTTGTTTTGAATACTACCACTATAAGTCATCAATCGTTCTCTTCCCAAGGGAAGTCCTGAGTCTCAACCTCTCTTACCCTTTTTGACATCATCCATAATTATTAGTATCTACTCCCATTACAATTTGGTCTATAGTCCATCTTCAGTTGATTTCAAGGGACACTCTGTCATTTAAGGTCACATATTCATTCTTGTTGACATCAACTCACACTTTTCTAGGAATGTTGCAGTATCTTAGTTCTCATTACCCATACAGATGGTGAACCTCAAATGGAACAGAGAGAGTCATCATTTCTCTCTGATTTCATTTCCCCCCCTGGTGTTGGACCTCAACACATATCCACATCAAGATGGGTCTTACCTTGTGATGCTTGAAGTTTCTAGTTCCATTCAAATACCCTTGGGATTGACAGGACATTAATGCTATTAAGTATGAACACTTGTCCAAGTATTCATCTAAGGTTCCAAGGAATGTTCTCCTCAGAAAAATGATTTACTATTACAAGCACCCTTGAGGGCAATGTAGATTTATACTTCACAAAATTATTTAGTGACAACATCATTAGTGATCTTTTTTAAAACTTCTCATGCTTACCATTGTAAACATGTTTTCATAATTTCACAAGCATGGAACATGCATGCCTCGTTTGTATAAAGAAATAAGATATTCAAAGATGTTGAATTTTCGCAGGTGCGTTCTCCTCACTTCTCCAAGGGGAATTATTATCTCTCTCTCTCTCTATGTACATTGTGATAGTATAAAAGCATATACTATAAAAAAATGTTGATGTATTTAAGCTATATGACTTCTCATAACCTCATACATCAAGGGGCAACTATTATCACCTAAAAATAACTCAGAGAGCTATACAAGTGATCATCCAAAATGCCAAAAAAACAACATAACAAAGTGCTACTACACAGAAATTATACATCACCTTAACAAAGAAACCACAACTATAGAAAATGGGTAATTATTTATTTGCGTGAATTTCTAGTTGGTGGTTTGTGCATTCTTCACAAGATATTTCTTTGATATCTACACGAGTATGTAAAAGTGGAAAAATCAACCACCTTCGATGTAATAAATGCATGAAATCCCATCAATGGTACTCTGAATGTGGTGTACCATAGATCCTTGAGCTCCATCACCATTGAAGGGTAGTATTTTACTGTTTCTATCTCCATTTAGGCATTGGGAACTAGAATTCAAAAGTAGACCATTCACAATTGAAGCTAGTTTTAATTGAGCTTGTAGCTTGCCTATAAATTGGAGGCCATGAAATAGCATTGAGAGTGGAAGAAATTACAAAGTTATGTTGTCAAGATAGCTCTTGAGATCCTTCATCTTAAGCTCTATCTTGTTCATCCATAACCACATGATTGTAGTTGGATTCTTCCATTGAAGAACCAATCACACTTCTTTAGTTCACTTGAGAGAGAGAGAGAGTTCTATTTGAGACACAAAGAACCCTCCCAAGGAGAGTGGGAGAGCTCANATCAATGTATCATCTATGATTGCATTTAATATATCATGAGCATATAAACATAAGCATCATCACATCAAATATACAGTACACCAATATTTACGTGGAAACCCAAATGGGAGAAAACCACAAAATGCTTTCGTATATATCAAAGAATACATTCATTGGAAACACCAACTTCCCAATTCTCCAGCTGCAATTGGAAGGAGGCTATGACCCCCTATTTACAGGCTCCAACTTAAAGGAATCTACAACTCCCTGAATTCTCTGGCTCCAACTAGAAGGAGGCTAAAAACCCCTAATTCTCAGGCTCCAACCTGAAGGAAGATCCAACTCCTTGTGTTCTCTGGTACCAACCAGAAGGAGGATCTAACCCCCTTTCCTTTCTCCGTATCGCCGCCCTGAAATATAAATGTAGACCAATTGTCACTACCACAATCACTGCCACTGTGACTATCACTTCAACTTGCAACTTGTCACATCAACCTATCATTGTATCCAATCTATCACTGTATCCAACTTGTCACTATGTCCAATCTGTCACTGTATCCAACCTGTCACTGTATCCAACCTATAACTGTGTCCAATCTGTCGCTGTATCCAACCTGTCACTCTGTCCAACCTGTCATTGTGTCCAATCTGTCACTATATCCAACCCATCACTGTATCCAACCTATCACATAAATATTTCACTGATAAACCTATCCAACCTATCACTGTGTCTGATACTCAACTAGATACTCTCACATGGATCATATACCAAGGAAACCTCTCAAATAGATTTCCAACATCATCAACACATGCCTCTACCAAGCATGTACCAATATCACCAACATACCATCACAAGATATGTGTCCCAATCATGTACCAAGGCATATACCAAATCATCAACCTGTACCATACCAAGCATCAACCATGTACCACAACCTCTACCAAAACAAGTGCATCAACCATGCACCAACACCTATACCAAACTGTGCACCAACACCTGTACCAAATCATGCATCAACCATACACCAACACCTCAACCAAGTACCAATCTTGTACCATACCATGTATCAACCATGTACATCAACAATGTACATCAACACGTGTATCATAACATGTACCAACAATGTATCTCAACCATATGCCATATCACTCAATCGTTCCATACACCACGTACCATAGGATATATCAAGAAATTACCATCAATGGTGTACCTCAACAAAGTGCCAACATCACCAAGAGATATATCTCATACATGTGTTGCCATATACCAAATGTATTCCTCAACAATGTATCAATATCAATGACAACCATACACCATGTGCCAATGCTTCAGGAGTATACCAAGAATATGCCTCAAGCATGTACCATATTATCATCACAATATAGATATTCAATGTAGGTGTGTGTACTTATGAGAGACTCCTTGAGGTGTATTTATACTTTTTCTAGGTAACCTCTTTCCTTATTCTTAGGGATTCTTGACTTTCTTGTTACAACCACTTTAGCCATTCATTAATTGACTTGTAACTTCTTAGGGGCTTCTTGACCATTCTTTAGGGATTCCAACTTCACAAGGCCATATCTCCCTAATTGTGAGGAACCACGTGGCGTACCACCTATCACGGAAACTAAACAATAAATAATATTCATATATGAGTGTCTTACTTGTATTTACACTGTCCTTCATGTCCATAATCCTCAACCAACTTTGGGTCCCATAACCATACCTCTGGGGATTTATGTATACTTCATCAAATGCACCTATCATGTAGACTTCATAAAATGCACCCATCACCTTTATTGGAATCAACCAGTCTTGTTGAAATTAATGAAAACTAACTCACCATCAATATCAACCACAAATCTAGGGATTTTATACTTCTCCAAGGGTTGACATCAATGACAACCAACTGTCCAAACCAACTATCCAACAATCTCCCCCTTTGGCATTGATGGAAACACCAACATTGATGGCAACAATGATGGAAACACTAATGCTCCAACACTCATGCTCACCCTGTGACCATTTCCCCTTATCAATGTTTCTCACTCTCCCCCTTTGACATCAATTGCAAAGGGTGTCTCTCCTTGGGGATGCTCCCCCTGTCTTCATGCATATATTCTTTGTCTTTGTTTCCTTGCCTTGGTTATTTCTCTTTACATTTTTCTCTCCTCATGTTCCTCTTCTCTTGTGACTTCCCCCGAAAGTATACCTTCTATGAACAATCCTTTTATGACTTCATGCGCTTGAATCTTACTCTTCTGATCTTTCCCTTTCTCTTCCTTTGACATCATGGGAAAAAGGGTAAATCTCCTTTGTTCTCTCTCTCCCCATGTATGCAAGCCTTTGATTTTCTCTTCGTGGTTATTCCTTTTGTAAAAATCTAATGTATATAAGAAGCATTCGAAATATATTCTTTACTTGTATTTTTCAAGTCTTTTGCATCTCTCCCCCTGTCTGCATGCTACTGATCTTCCTTTCTGAATCTCTTGATGATTTCTCTTCCCTTGATTTCTCTACAAGATGTCATGTAGATCAATGTAGGGCTTCCTGTATATGTTTACTTTCCTCTCTTCCAATGTTTCTTAGTGTTCATTGGTGCTTATTCTTGTAACTCTCTAACATATATAAAAAGCATTCAAAAATTCTTGAATTCAAATGATCTGTCGTGACCATACTGTTCAACAATGTCCCTCTGATGATATAGCTTATGCTGAAGGTTTATCTTTCCCTGTTCTAATTTGCCTTTCTGTGACCAACCGATTCCACTGATTCCAATTGTAAATACATTTCTATGAGTGCAAATTACAAGTTATTTCCATTGGTATATGAATACTATTGCTTCCCTTATATTTCTTGGTGCAACTTCCATGGTTTTTGTTTATTTTGTTTCATTTTATTTATGTTTGCAATAATTCTCATTAGATTGGACTAACATCCTTACATTTGGTTGTTATACAACTTGCAACCTTGCTATAGAAAGGGACTTTTGGCTCACTCATGTGGCCAAAAAACCCAAAAAAAGAAGAAAGACATATTCCTTTATTTCTTGTTGGTTTTTCCCACTTAAGGTTTCTCAAGGTAAATAATGTGATTATGGTGTTCCATTAGGTGTCTTTATTGCTATATTTCCATTCTTACTTTTTAGTGGTTAAAGAATTCGTATGGTGTGTTTATTTTTCTATTAAATCATTGAAATACAAAAAGAATAGTCATGTAATTAATTGAGCATAGGCTCATTCCAATGGTTGTAAATTAAATATTTGTTATGGTAGTATGACCAGTTTTATATCTAAGGAAGTTTACAGATCACATTGGTATCATAGTGATTTTATTTGGGCATTTGTGTGGTTTGAACACAATATATTCTTAGTTGACTCAAAAATTCTAAATCCTGGAGAGAGATGCACCCGGTAGATCCCAAGATCGACACCAAAAGGGTAAAGAAGAAACAACGAACCTCAAATGTGGTAAATGATTTGAGAGAAAGAATTGATGGTGACAAGGATTGAATATTTACAAGGTTGGAATCT
>JASDQU010277760.1:0-14899 GCA_032191745.1 Picea mariana | reverse complement strand
TTTCGGCCCAGCTTCTCTTCTGCTTTCAGAGCCATCTGATAAGAATCTTCCACCATCTGGATGGTTACCATGCTCATCTCATCCTGGATATCATATCTCAGGCCATTCATGTATCTGGAAACTTTTTCATCATCGCTCTCCTGATGACCTGCCCTGATGTTCAGTCTGTAGAATTCCTCAGTGTATTCCTTCATTGTCATCAACTTCTGTCTCAAGTTCTGCATCCTGTTGAATAGAGTAATTTGATAATCCCTGGGGATGAATTTTGCATTCATCTTCGCGATCATCCTGTCCCAGCTTTTAATCTTCTGCTTACCCTTGCAGCGTCTGTTAGCTTGTAGTTCATCCCACCATAATGCTGCATGTCCTTTCAAGCATGTGACAACATGCTTGACCTTCTTGTCTTCTTCGACATCTTCATAGTCGAAGTATGTGTCTAGTGCTCTAATCCAGTCTAGAAGCTCCTCTGCATCCAAGTTTCCCTCGTAAACGGGAATGTCCATTTTTTCTCTTGCACCCATCTTGGCAATAGTTTTAATCAAACGCTCGTTTGATGCATCTTTGGTTGCAACTTCCTCTTCACATTCAACCTCAATTTCACTTTTGGAATCACTCAGATCCCCTGCACTAGTTGTATGCCTTTGCGTTGTCTCCATATCTTCGAGTCTTGCTTGGAGATCATGCATTTGTCTCTCCATTTCTGGATTTACCATCTGCCTGCCTCTTCTTCTCTACACCTCCCTATTCTCTAGATCGGGTGACTGTCTTTCTCTCCTTGGCGGCATGGTGAATTCTCTTCTCTGCTACAGAAAGAAAAGAACCTTTCTGTTCTTTGATACCAAATTGATAGCAACGCAGCCCCTTCACCACCCGCAGGTCGGAAGGTCCATGCGCACACAGGATCTTCTCTCTCTCGGCTCGAAGAACACTAATAGGTCCTTCTATTTCCCTATCGGGAAATCCTCACCGATAGAAATATTCGTGCGACCCCCTCTTCTTTACAAATCGGAGGATCGAAACTCGTGAATTCGCGAATCCAAAGGTCAGTGGTCGGGTGTTAGTTCTACGAATCCCCGATCACCGATGCAAGTCAACATTGACCTCTCCCTTCTCCTATCGGGATCTCTTCTATCGCGATTTTTCCACTCACGATGTTGAACGCCTTGTCTCTCCGACTCCCGAACCCCGAGATGTCGAACCCCCGATGCACTCGTGAGTTGACATTTAATGCTCCCGTCACCTCGTCCACCTGTCCACAAGTGCGCTTCATTAAATTTCCACATTAATGTTCGCGCAACAATTCCAAGGTGAAATTCAAAATTTTTGTTGGCTGGTCTAGCTGTCTTCCGCTTCCACACTGGCTCGCTTGATGTGCTGGCAATGATCCTGCATCACATTGCAATTAATCAAGTAATTTATTACCCAAGAAATTAAGCCATTAATCTATTACCATAGCAACATTTATTCTTTGTGGAAGAAGTTCAAGAGATTGATATGTAAGATGGATAAATAAACAATTGCTATAAAAAGAAGAATTAATATATTGTCTGCATAAGTCAAAGTCATATATATAAATCCATTGACATATAAAAATAATTAATCTAAAAGTAATAAGGATCACGACCATCATTGAACCATATCTTTTAAAAACTGAGATCGCTATGTAAGAATGATTTGTTGTCTATCAAAGCTATGTAACTAATATACTATCTAACCAATTGCTATATAATAATAAGGTCATTGCCTAGCAATGGCATTGTTGTCCCACAATAATTAGTTGTCTATTAAATAGTATCGTTGTCTATTAAATATTCACCTGGGGTGTACAAAATATATGACACACAGTCTATCAAAATATGTTATTGTTGCCGATTAAAAGTATTATAACGATGTCTTTTAATATAAGATAGTGGTGTCATACCATTCATTTAAAATCGTTGTCAAAATATGTTATTGCTTCCGATTACAAGTATTGTATCACTGTGTTTTTAATACAGGATAGCACTGTCATACCACTCAATTAAAATCGTTTTCACACAATGTATAAAATTGAATTTATGTTGTCCATAAAATATAAAAATATTTGTCCTCGTAATCAAATATATAAAATTGTTGTCCATAAAATATACATAATTGAATACATGATGCCCATAAATATATAAAATCGTTGTATCAAACTGGGTAATTCACCCAAAATTCGTGGTGTAAAAAGGATGTTAGTATGCCCAAAATCGTGGTTTCATAATGTGTAAATTGACAAGAAAAAAAAAGTGTGGTTGAAGGCTCTGTAATGTGCCAAGAAAATCATAGATGAATGTTGTGTAAACATTGGTGGAATCGTTGTCAAGGATCTGGGTAAATGGCTGTGTAAACATTCACGGTAAAAGATTCGTTGTATTAACAAGTCTATGAACACAAATATTGATTAACTATTAATAATTATAATGATAAATCTGTTTACATAGTTGGGCAACTATGGGTAAAATTCCCATTAATCATTGAGTAAATTCGGTGTAGTATACCCTGAAAATCGTGGGGTAAATTCGTAGTCAACACATATATTAAATTCGCTACATATTAAATTTACTACCTATTAAATTCGTCGTTACTACATATTCAATTCGTTGTTACTACATATTGATATAGAAATCATCATATATTAAAATCGCAATCAATATATTAAAACACAATCAATCCTGCATGACCCCTCTACTCCACATGTGAGTTTGGTCGGCAATTTATCATCGGCTTGCATCCATCAACGAATCATGTCAGTAATAATAATAAAGAATCATAACATCTAATCATATGTACATATGTCACATCAACAATATTCAACCCAATAGTCCAAACCCTAATTCGATCTGAAGTCCAAGGGGTTTCATCGATGCCTCTACATCCTCGAGGTCCAAAGTCCTACACACTCAGGAGAACCCAGTCAATATAACTTGTCTATGTAATATAACCTAATAACATATCATCAATCCATAATATCTCATATTCATAATCAAACAACCAATAGTATAATAACCTAGATCACTTGAACACAAGTGTCCTCAAAGAATAAGTTCGCTCATTGCGTGCAAGAGCGAGATGTTACATACACCACCTCTTGGTTTAAACTTCGTCCCGAAGTTTAATAGTATACAACTGCCAAAATAAATTCTATCAAAGTATCATAATTATATCTACCAAACAAAAATGGAAACTGTTGGCGCATATCATATGCATCCTCCTAGGTCACCGAGTGTGGACTATAGTTGTCCCACTGGAACTTGACCCGATCTACTGTTCGATGCTGTAGCTATCGAAAATGATGGTCCAAGATGCAGATTGGATCTTTTGTGAGTGCACCCTTGTCCAATACTTGCAACGTACTCGTGTCAATAACATGTGTAGGATCACAAATATAAAGTCTCAAATATATACATGAAAGCGTCGTGCATATGCCTCAAATAATAAAGAAAGGCTAGTCAGTATGCCACAATCCCCTTCCTTTCCACAATATTGAAAGGTCGTATGAACCTACGAGAGTGTTTATCACCCTTTCCAAACTTGATCGGTCTCTTATGCAGTTTCACCTGCAAGAAGACTCGATCACCAACTTCATAACCACGATTGACACGAT
Source organism: Picea mariana (assembly GCA_032191745.1). NCBI lineage: Eukaryota > Viridiplantae > Streptophyta > Pinopsida > Pinales > Pinaceae > Picea > Picea mariana. The sequence continues at coordinate 11,271 of JASDQU010277760.1, read as the reverse complement.
GCGCGTCGACATAACTCTTCTGCCGATCCTGCGCTTCCTTAATACTTTATCTTATTGTATTCATTTGATTTTCCATTTCTTGGATCACTTCTGGTCCCACTAGGACCCTATCATCAACCTGATACCAACTCAAGGCATCTGACATGGTCACCCATAAAGAAACTCGAAAGGCACCATCTTAATGGTTCTTTGACAACTATTGTTATATGAAAAATATAATAGTGGAAATAATTACTCCCAACGTTTATGTTGGTCCATAATTTAAATATGAAACATAAACTCCAAGGTTAGGTTTTTTTTCTCGGTCTGCCCATCTATTTCTGGATGTTACGTAGTACTAAAGGTAAGTTGGTTTCCCAAGACCTCTTGGAAAATAGTCCAAATCATCCCCTAAACACTGATCCTCGATTGGATATAATCCTCTTAGGAACTCCATGTATCCTCACAATCTCACTGATGAAAACCATAGCTATGTCTGGTGCTTGATACGTCGTATGAACAATAATAAAATGAGCACTCATCATCAGAGTGTCGACTACCACTAAAATCGAGTTATGTCTCCTTTTCGTCAGTGTAAATCCAACAATGAAATCCATTGAAATGACCTCCCATTTTGATTCTAGAATCGCATGTGGATATAATAATCATGTTGGATGTCTATGTTCAACCTTCACCTGCTGACATTCTAGACATCCTGCCATGTAGTTGACTATGTCTACCATCATTCATTTCCATAAGAATAAGGGTTTAAGGTTTTCCCTCATCTTCGTGACTCCCGGGTGAGCCATGTACACTGCTTTGTGAGACTCGTTTAAGATAAAACTCCTCAACTCTTCATTCGGTGGTACATAAATTCGATTTTTAAATCTCATTAATAAGTCATCGCCAAATGTAGATACTTCAAATCTTGGTACCATCATTGTGTTTTTTCCGATAAAATCCTTGACCTCTTTGTACCAGTCATCGTCGCACTGTAAAGTTAGAATCTCTTCACACAAATTCATCTGTAGAGGCATCAATGAAATCAACGCAAATCAATGCAATGCATCAACCACTCTGTTCATTGTTCCCATTATATAAGTAATCTCGAAATCGTACTCGCTAAGAAATTACAACCAGTGTTGTTGTTGCGCATTCAAGTCACTTTGCGTCAATATGTGTTGTAGTACACAGTGGTCCATTTTTAGTTTGAATTATTGTCCAACAAGATAGTGTCTCCAAACTCTCAAGGCATAAACAATGGATAACAACTCTGAATCGTGTGTCACATAGTTCTCCTCGTGCCTTCTCAACTTCCTCGAGATGTAAGCGATCACTCGAACGTCTTCCATCAAGACTCTACCTAAGCCTTCCTTGGATGTGTCAGTGCATACCAAAAAGTCCACGTCCATGTTAGGGACATTAGAATTGGTTTTGTAGTCAACAACTCCTTGAGCCTCCGAAATGCATCCACACATTTCTTGGTCCAAAACAACTTCTTCTTCTTCTTTTGCAATTCCATAATCGTATTTTCTATCTTCAAAAAACTCTCGAAGAACCGTCGACAGTATCCTTCTAAACCCAAGAAGCTACCCACTTCATGGATATTCGTCGGTACAAGCCATTCCATAATATCCTTGACCTTTGTTGGATCCATGATCATACCTTCGTCGGAGATGACCTGCCCTAAGTAGTGGATCTTTGATTGATAAAATGAGCATTTAGATGATTTCCCATACAATTTGTTCTCTCGCACACACTGTAGTACCAAGCGCAAGTGATTGTCGTGCTCTTCCAATGTCCGAGAGTAAATCAAAATATCTTCAATGAACACTTGGACTAACTTGTCCAAGTATTCACGAAACACCCTGTTCATCAAACTCATAAGTACCCCAGGGGAATTTGTCAGTCCAAATGATAAAATAGTAAACTCGTTATGTCTAAACCATGTCTTAAAGGTGGTCTTAGGGACATCATCCTCCTTGATCTATAACTGGAGATACCTTGATCTCAAGTCAATTTTTGAAAAAACTATCGCGCCTTTCATCTGATCAAATAGATCATCAATCCTTGGCAACAGATACTAATTCTTGATTGTTGCCTTTTTCAATTTATGATAGTCAATGCAGAGTCTCCATGAACCATCCTTATTTCATATGAAGATAACAGATGCACCCCATGGTGACACTCTTGGGCGTATAACTCCTAGGTCCAACAATAACTTCAGCTGCATTTTCAACTCTTGTAACTCCAGGGTCGACATATGATAAGGCATTCTTGCTATCGTTTCAGTCCCTGGTTTTAGGTCTATGGTAAATTCCAAGTCCCTCTCCGGCGGCATCCCAAGTAACTCCTCAGGGAAGACATCTAGAAACTCTCTTACCACCAGAAGGTGTTCTAGACCTTCTGCTACTCCCTTCTTGCTTAACACAAGGATCGCATAAAGCTTACATACCTTGCGCATTCTCTTCCATAGTTGCAAAGAAGAGATGAACCTCAGGGAGACTCCCTAGTTATGAACTACAATCACACATCTTAGTCCCTCATCATCGACCACGCTCAATCATTTCATATTATAGTTGATTATCACCTCATGCGATTCCAAACAGTCCATGTTGATCACAATGTCCTAAGATCCTAAGATCATGATGTACAGGTTGGCCCTGGTGACAAACTCTCCCAGGTTAAGGCTACAACTTGTAACCTTCCCTCCAACCTTTTGTTTGGCTCCCGAATCCATTTATAAAAGGCTAAAATTGTCCTGTTTGACTGCCCTTACCTTAATTATTTTTATCATGGCACCAGAAATAAAAATTTCAGTAGCACCTGAATCTATCAAAATGATAAGGGTCTAGTTAGCGACAATACCTGATGTCTCGAGCATAGTTGCTTGGTGCTCTTCTTGGCAGTTATTCACCGCTGCATGAATCTGATGGGCCTTGCCCAAATCTCCCATGGTATTGGGTCGGGCTGATCCAGATGCTCTAGTCATCTCCTGGAACTATTCCTCGAATAGTTCCCATGACATGTCTTCGACTGCCATGTTCAATTGTGGTAGGATATTTTTCCACCATAGAAGAGCGATCCCCTTTAGTTGAAAGACCACCATGTTGACCTTCATGTTGGAGGTAGTTGCAAAGTGTAAATCACATCACCATATTATCCAACCATGCCTTGATGGCTGAGTTGTCCACGACACTTGTGGACTTGAGAACTTATCCCTCTTGAGTTTTTGGTGAAAGCTAACAATACTAGCTGGGGCACGCTATGGACCCTTAGGGGTACAAGCTCTATGGCCTCATCTCTATACAGGTAGTGTATTGAGGCCTATGACATTCCTTGAAAAGACCTTGTCAAGCCATCATCATCCATTACAATAATCAGATCAAGCCCAAGGACTTTTTCCTCCCCTTGGGGGTTAGAATTCGAGGGCATGGGCACTTATGGACGCATCACACCTCTTTCCATGAAACCATGCTACGAACCTTTGTGGCATCCTCTAATTGAGATCACCAGATGGACACATTAATGTTTTTTTATTAGAGCTAGGTTAGTACCCAATTGTTTGCTACAGTGGAAATCATTGCGATCCACAATCACAGGGTTGAACCCACTCTAATACGATATGTAACAACCCCATTGTTACGACTACATGCGACATGAGGCAAAAACAATTTTTTATTTGTTTTGTTTTTAAGAAGGAAGGAAATCAAAGACACCACTTAAACAACACAACTTAATGACAAACATAATGCATGCAGATCAAGAAATAGACATCAACAACACAACATTATATCACCTCATGCAACTGGACAAAAAATGCGTTAATAAATAGACCGATAAAAATGACTACCCACTCGACACAAGCAAGACAATGCATACAAGCTAAAGGACAACACCAACAACCCGACACATCAACTCGATGACCCATAACTAGCGACCTCTATGGTGCGCAAAACCAATCACATTAATGCATTACAGAACCCAGTACCAACATGAATTACAATAAACAAATTCCCACATTGGGAAGCACAAGACTCCATCTAGGTTGTCACTCACAGCTATCCATCAAGGCACGTAATGGTCCCCACATTAGGAATCATTTTGTCACAAGGCGATGGGTGTGAAAGTAACCATGGCGCAACATAACATATCTAGACCTTTAACCCAAGCTATATCCCTCACGCTAGGATACCGAAACATCTGTCAATGATACACGAAGACTATACCCAAGCACCCAAGCAACAAGTTGACAAGATGCAAGGTGACACCACTCAAAACTAAATTGTGCAACTAACCGAAGGATTTCTTAGTTCCTACAAGGCAACATGTGTGGTGAAACAACTATGACCAACCATCATTTTCAATTCGACATAAGGCACAAGGCACATAGTAACCAATTAAATGTTAAATTATTATCATTTCAATTAATCAAGTAGTCTATTACCCAAGCAATTAAACCATTAATCTATTACCATAGCAACATTTATTCTTTGTGGCAGAAGTTCAAGAGACTGATATGTAAGACAGATAAATGAACAATTTCTATAAAAAGAACAATTAATCTATTGTCTTGATAAGTCAAAGTCATATATATATAACCATTGAAATATAAAAACAATTAATCTAAAAGTAGTAAGGATCATGACCATCATTGAACCATATCTTTTAAAAACTGATATCGCCATGTAACGATGATTCGTTGTCTAGCAAAGATATCTAACTAATGTACTATCTAATCAATTGTTATATAATAATAAGGTCATTGCCTGAAAATGGAATTGTTGTCCCACAATAAGTAGATATCTATTAAATAGTATCATTGTTTATTAAATATTTTCATGGGGTCTATTAAATATATGACACATAGTCTATCAAAATATTTTATTGTTGTCGATTAAAAGTATTATAACACTGAATTTTAATACAAGATAGCAGTGTGATACAACTCATTTAAAATCGTTGTCAAAATATGTTAGTGTTTCCGATTAAAAGTATTATATCATTATTTTTTTAATATAGGATAGCGATGTCATACCACTCAATTAAAATCATTGTCATACAATGTATAAAATCGAAATTATGTTTTCCATAAAATATAAAAATGGTTGTCCATATAATCGAATATATATAAAATTGTTTTCCATAAAATATACATAATCGAATTCATGTTGTCCATAACTAGCATAGTCACATAATTATGACAGATGAACGTCGAAATGCATATGAAATGTGTAGATTGCTAAAACGCTTAGGGAAAACACAGGGACAGGTGAGGAAATTTTTGGTTAATAATCCAAACGTGGTAATGTTAAACATTAATCATTTAAACATGACAATAATATAATGCTATAGTAATTTATTAATATGATTAGGTAAATGTTAAAAAGTAAACAGGTTAACAAATGCATTCAAAAATACAAGGAGATTATCAAGAGTAAATCACATTCATTGATTTGGGAGGACGACTAAGAATATTCCAGCATCTTTAATTGTTAGCCATCAGATTAAAATTTTAGATTAAAAGATGATTAATTGTGCCCATTGCCAATATGTATACGCCTTTCAGCGTAAATATATAAAATCGTTGTGTCAAACTGGCTAATTTGCCCATAATTCGTGGTGTAAAAATGTTGTTAATATGCCCAAAATCGTGGCTGCAGAATGTGTAAATTGCCAAGAAAAAAAAACGTTGTTGAAGGCTGTGTAATGTTCCTTGAAAAAAGTGGATGAATGTCATGTAAACATGGGTGAAATCGTTTTCAAGGATCCTGGTAAATGGTTGTGTAAACATTCGCGGTAAAAGATTTGTTGTATTAACAATTCTATGAACACATCTATTTATCAACTATTGATAATTATAATGATAAATATGTTGACATAGCTGGGAAACTACGAGTAAAACGCCCATAAATTGTAGAGTAAATTCGGTGTAGTATGGCTAGGAAATCATGGGGTAAATTCGTAGTCAACACATATACTAAATTCGTTGTTATTACAAATTAAATCACGATATTACTACATATTAAATTTACTGTTACTACATATTAAATTTACTATATATTAAACTCGCTACTACATATTAACTATTACATATTAAATTCACTACCTATTAAATTCGATGTTGCTACATATTAAATTAGTTGTTACTACATATTGATCTAGAAATCATCATATATTCAAATCACAGTCAATATATTAAAACACAATCAATATATATGTAAGTCACAATGAATACACCCAACCGAGTGCAGGGATTTATCATTAAAATCGTAGAGATTATACCAATAAAGTGTTGGGTAATTTGCCAATAAATCGGAGAGATAAATGCCAAGAAATCGATCAGAGATGAATCAAACAAAAACAAATACTAATCGATCATAGATGAATTATAAAAAATGCAGAGACTAATTGATCAAAGATGAATCGAAAAAAATGCATAAAGACTCAATCAAAATAAGGCGCAAGGATTAATCATCCAACAATGGATCAATAAAAAACACACAGATACTCATCCACAAGAAGGTGCAAAGATTAGAGATTAATCAAAGAGAAAAATGAAGAGATAAGTAAGGGTTGGATATCTAGGAGAAATTTATCCTTCATTTATTATCTATGCACATGACAGAAGGGAATTTGAATCTATAGGTCTTTAAACACCGAAATAATGACCATCGATTTGACTCCTAGCTGACTGCTCAAGAACAGACTAATAACTTAAGGGATAAGGGATGAAAGATAAAAACAAAACGTTTTCTTCGAAATAATCAATAAAAAATATTGCAGAGAATTCATTGCAATCATAGTTTGGGTTCACCAAGGGATATCAATTCAAAATACAACGAGCATAGGGCTGGGATGAGTTTAATTTCTTGATAATAAAATTATTAAATAAAACATAATCTTTAACACAGTAGAATTACAGTACTGAATGCGCAGGAACAATATTAAACTACCATTCAAAATTACACACATGCGTACCATAGCCAATTGTGAAAGTTTCAATTTGTTGTCTCACACGCGCTTCGCCCAGTTCCCTCTTGCGATCGATGTGACCTCACCAATGTCTCCTAGCCAATGCTAGGGGTACTCTTCTTCCCCCTGAGCCCTCGAGTCGCAAAGGGGCCACACACGCAATATGAGAGTACTGCTAGCACCTAGATCACCTCACAAGGTCAAGCTACCACTCATTACCTGAGCTGGGTATCCCAATTCCCATAAGAGAAGTTTAGTGAAGATAAAAATTCAACAGCATAACGTTATGAAAAGAGATAAGAGATCCATACTCCTTCTCCTTCATCCTTTTGATAGAGTTTTCAAGTAATTAGTTTCCCAAATTCTCATTAAATTCCTTTTTCATTTAATTAATTAGGAAAAACCTCCCCTGTACACATGTCGCTCGATCCCCTAGTTCCACTAGAAAATTAATTTTATTAATTAATCAATTATTCCTATTTCCCTCACCCACCTAAAAGAATTCCTAAAAATGTTCCTTGGTGTCCTAATATTCCCTTACAAATCATAAATGACTTATGCCCTACTTAATTCCTATTTGAGTTCATAAATAAAGGCAAGATTCCTTACTAAGTTAGACATTCATCTTTTTCTTTACCTTTCCCCTTTTCTCTAGGTTTCCCCTTTTTCTTTAAGTTTCCTATTTCCTTTAATTTTCCCTCTTTTTCCTTTTTAACTAAAAATCAATTTAGCAAGAGTAGATAAAACAACCATTTACCCTTTTTCTTATTTAATTAAAAATTAATTTAGCAAGTGTAGATGAAACAACCATTTACCCTCTTTTATTTTTAACTAAAATTAAATTAGCARAAATAGATAATAAAAAAACATTTCCCTTTTTAAATTTWAAWYCTTCATTACAATTTTGACTTTAAAAAATAAATTTAAATTTCTTACCCCCTTCTTGTTACATGTTTATTTATTAATATTATTATTTAAATTTTTGTTTGGCCACATGTTCTTCTTAGACCTAGATTTTAATTTCACTAGGCTCGATCACATTTTTATTAGGGAAAATTGTTTTTTTAAATATTACTTATCACATCATTCATTTTAAGGCCAACTAGGTTTATTCACTTACCAGTTAAAATCACAATGTGCCCTTTAGGACACACTATGTTCTCCAAGGGTTCCACTCGCCCCTTTCTATTTTCCTTGTGCGACATGCACTTTAGGACGCACTAGGTGCTCCAAGGGGGCCACTCGCCTCTTTCTATTTTTCTTGCAAGACGTTCTCTTCAGGATGCACTATGGACTCCAAGGGTGTCACTCGCCTCTTGAATGACTTGGTAGAAATCAAACCCCTATAGTCAATACTTTTCCTAGTGATATTCTGGGAAACTAAGGGCCTCTAAGGAATAAGGACCCTCCCTTATTGTGCTCCCCTTAGAATCACCATGAGCAACTTCTACAGTCTTCCCTCACGGCATCATGGGTATTCTCAAACTAGGTAATCACTAATCTACAGTTCGAGCCATGACGAGAGTGCTAGTAGGTTGTGGCAGGGTTGTTGCCACACCTCTCCCTCAAAGTCTCTGGTTGTCCTGCGTGACCCCTCTACTCCACATGTGAGTTTGGTCGACAAGCTATCATTAGCCTACATCCATCAACGAATCATGTCAGCAATAATAATCAATCATCATAACATCTAATCATATGTACATCTGTCACATCAATAATATTCAACCCAACAGTCCACTCCTTGACTCGATCTAGAGTCCAATAGGTTTCATCGATGCCTCTAAATCCTCGAGCTCCAAAGTCCTGTACACTCGGGAGAACCCAGTCAATATCACTTTTCTATATAATACAACCAAATAACATATCATCAATCCATAATATCTTATAATCATAATCAAGTGGCCAATAGTATAATAACTTGGATCACTTGCATGCAAGTGTCCTCAAAGAATAAGTTCGCTCAGTGCACGCAAGAGAGGGATGTTATAGTTTTCCTCTTTTGATATATTGGAAGAATCTTTGTATGACTCTAGATGAATGAAATGGATGAGTGATAAAGAGAAAACCCCAAAATATCTTCCAACAAATATCTCATTTATCAGATTTATTCATTAAGAACATAATCTTATTCATGGAAATAAAAGCAAATAAATATAATTGAAAGAGATTTGTATATATTTTTATTTTTATTTATAGTTTTCCTTCCTTTTAAAATAATGTGAATCCAAAATCACTTACGAGTTTGCAATAAGAAAGGAAAAAAAAATGGGTAGGTCATGAAATAACTTTAGAGGATTGCATCATTAATATCAAACGATTTTGTAAAGAACAATTTCTTCAAGAATCCATTGATACATCACCACATTGATTCATAAAAAATCCATGACACTTGAGTATATATTTGTGGGAAACAACTAATAATAATATCCCAAATGTGACAAGTTCAACAATGTCTAAAACAAGAGGGTATAAATACCCTCAACAAGATCTCAATTAAAATTGCATAAACTAAAATACATTGAATCTATTTTTTACAAGCATAGATTTTTCTCCTCTAGACCTGAAATGTCATGGGGAATGTATGGAAGAGAGTTGAGTAGAAATGAATATGAAGGATAAATTCAAGAATACTGATTCACAAATCTTTTGAAAGGTAGAACTTTCTTCAAGAAAAAAAGACCATACAACAAACTCTCTAACATCCCACTTCCAACCCTATGTCTTTTTTTTTCTCTCTTTTGTAATATCTTCCTCATCTTCTTGAAATTGATTTTTAGTTAGGGTTTTATTTTTCCCTTTTGGTGGAATGAATTAATCCCTTTGGTAACTATGAACTGTGATATTTATGCCATCATCTGGGACCCATCTTACAAGTTTATAAATTTCTTTAAATAAATGATTTTCCAAAAATAACTTATTTCCAAGCCCCAAAATAGTCATGAATGTAATTTAATTTTAGGGCATGATAACTCATACTTTATCTATTCAAACTACTTGTACTATTTTCTTCATCTCTTTAAATTTCCAACTAGCTCTTGTTTTCTCAAATCGGATGTCAGGATCAAAAGTTATGAGCTCCAAAAGATGGAAATTTAGCCACTGTTGATCTGTCCTTGTGAAATATAGGCCTTTGATTTCAAAATTTGACTTTATTTATACCACATGCATTGTGGGAGGGTTCTCATGACATTTTTATAAAGAAATTCGTCTCTATGTTATTTTTGAATGAATTACATAGAGCCACAAACATTTGTGTAGCTTGTGCATAGAGTATCTTTTGGTCGCCACATCATCACCCAATCATCATGCTAAGTCATTTTCCAATCATATCTATCCATCCATGTGTCACACAAGGTTATTTACACTTTTTTATCACATGTTCACATATAATAGGTCATAACTTCCATGTTTCGTTGGGAGTTATGTCCAAAAATAAAGAAAAGTAAACTTAGGATAGGAAATAGTATTTAAATTAAATAATATATTAAAACAAATGTTTGGCGGGGTTATGAGAATGTGGAGGTAGGTGAGGATATAAAACTCGATAAAAATAAATGTAAAATAAGTCATGCAATGGAAATGAAATATGCAATATGTAAAAAGGAAAAGGAAAATGGAAAATAGATATTGAAAATGGAAATTGAAAATTGAAATATGAATATGAAGATGGAAATGGATAAGTATGGAAAGTGAGGAAAATGACTAAGTAAAAGAGAATGGGGAGTAAGGTATGTAATGCAAGGGTCGGGTAATAATAATTAATCAAAATTTTGAAAATGGAGGGGGAAATTTGGTGAATAGAGGAGGAAACATTGATGATATCTTGGGAATATGACCTCTGTTTTCAATTCTGTAATGTGTTTGATGAACACGACACATAGGGATATTCATTGAGAATATAGAAACAAGTAATTTCCTTATTTTTAGTAGTGTTTCCTTTCCTTCTCTTTTGTTTCAAGGAGAAACTATCAATGTTAGACTTTCATGATGAAGAATTGGAAAACAAAAGATGATTGGAAACTTGTTGAGTCTTCGCAATCAACAATTGAATGTTATTTGGAACTTTCCAATTTTGAAAAAAATTGCCTCTATTTGATGGGTGAAAACACATCAACATCTAGTTCCAATTGTGGGACAATGAACCCCTATGGGTTATTGAAGAAGTATACCAAGACCATATGTCTTAATCCATTTGGCTATGGAGTCATCTCAATCCACAATTATCTCGATCCAACAAGTGCTTATTGGAAAATTTCACTAACATAACAATATTATATACATGATACAAGAAAAAAATACCTACCCTAAGCTACTTGG
>JASDQU010277758.1:4213-14998 GCA_032191745.1 Picea mariana | reverse complement strand
AAGTAGAAGACAGGTTGGATGGTGCTATAAATTTCAGATCCTGGAAGACCAAGCTACTCTTCATCCTGGATGAAAATGAGATTCAGAGAGAGGAATGTACAGATTATCAGGACGTCCAACCCAGGCATTGATACATGACAGTATCAATTTATGTGAACTATGGCATCATAGATTTGCTCACCTGCATTACAGGGCTTTTCCAGTGTTAAATAGGATGGTTACAAGTATTCCAGAGCTCTAGGTAAGGCATGAGGGTGTTTGCAGGGGTTGTACACTTGGCAAGAATACCAAGGGACCTTATCCAAGCAGTGATAATAGATCCAAAGGGATCTTGGATCTAGTGCATTCAGATGTATGCAGACCAATGACAGTATCATCCTTGGGTGGCTTCTTGTACTATGTGACATTCATTGATGATTTCTCCCAAAAGACATGGATCTACTTCATAAAGACAAAGGATAAAGTCTTCAGCAAGTTCCAGGAGTTCAAGGCTCAGGCAAAGAACTTGATGGGGAAGAATATCAAGGTTTTAAGGATAGATAATGGAGGAGAATAAACTTCCAATGACTTCAGTAATTTTTGCAAGGAAGTAGAGATCAAGAGGGAGTTGACAGTTCCTTACAACCCTCAGCAGAATGGTGTTGCGGAAAGGAAGAATAGGTCCATTATGGAAGCTATCAAGGCAATGATTCTTGATCAAAATCTACCCATGTTCTTATGGGCAGAGGCATCCAACACAACAGTTTAAGTTCAAAACAAGAGTCCTCATCGAATATTGGGAGATAAGACTCCTAAGGAGGAATTCATAGGAGTGAAGCCAGAGGTCATCCATTTGAGGATCTTTGGTTGTGCCCAAGGAGAAGAGGACAAAGTTAGAACCTTCTAGAAATAAGGGTACTTTTGTGGGATACAGCGAGACTTCGGAGGCCTACAGAATCTAAATTCCAGGACAATGTCAGATTGAGGTTAGTCAAGAAGTTAGTTTTGATAAAGAGGTAGCCTTCAGGAGATCTAGAGAGTCTCATATGGAGATTGATAGTGAGGAGCAAGAGGCTCCGAAGGATAAGGGTGCAAATCCCTCTAGTCCAATTGTTCATCCTTCAAACTATCAAGAGTCAGTAGAGCTAGCAAATCCAATGGATCTACCTAGAGATGTTGCAGTCACCAGGAAGAGGCTAACATGGCTTCGTGACACTTTGCAAGATGCAGAGGGGCATGCAACTCCCGGTGGTACTTTTAGGGAGAGAAAACAACATCAGAGGTTCTCGAGTTATATGGAATTCATGAGTCACATCATTGATTCTAAACCTTCCAGTTATGAGGAGGCAGCAGGCCAACAGGTTTGGAAGGATGCCATGATGGAAGAATTTCAGTCCATCATGAAGAATGATGTGTGGTAGATAGTTCCTAGACTAGAGGGGAAGTCAGTGGCGACTTCCAAGTGGATCTATAAGATCAAGCATGCAGCAGATGGCAGCAGGGAGAAGTACAAAGTCGGGTTTGTGGCGAGAGGATTCTCTCAGAAAGAGGGAGTTAACTATGAAGAGACTTTTGCTCCAGTCGCCAGGCCAGATATTTTCTTTGCAGTGAGCACCCTGAGCCAATTTATGGTTGAGCCGAGGCACTTCCATTAGGTTGCAACAAAGCATGTGTTGAGATACCTACATGGTACAGTTGGATATGGTATGAGATATGTCTCAGGTGGTGAAGTGAGGTTGCAGGGATATACTAATTCTAAGTGCAGTAGACAGAAAGAGCACCTCGGGGTGTTGCTTCAGCTTAGGATCAACTATGATATATTGGTTTAGTAGGAAGCATACTTATGTAGCAYTCAGTACAGTAGAAGCGGAGTATATCRCAGCYAATGTCACAAGTCACGARGCAGTATGGCTTCGGAAGCTTCTTGCAAGACTATTTGATCAAGAGCTAGAGACAACCTTAATACATTGTGATAATCAAAGTTGTGTCAAGCTTTYARAAAATCCAATATTTCATGACAGGTCGAAGCACATTGAGATCAAATATCATTTCATCCGAGACATGGTACAGAAGGGATCAGTAAATCTCCAGTACGTATCCACAGATAAGCAGAATGCGAACATTCTCGCCAAGCCTCTGTCTAAGGCGAAGTTTGTATACTTTAGAGACAAGCTTGGCATGATGCAGAATGTCTCCCTCACTGAGAGGGAGTGTTGATGTTTCTCTAGTTAGCAGCATCGGGCAAACATTCTCCCAGATTGGTCATGTTGATTTGACCAATGGAGAATGATACATTCACTCATGGGGCCATATTGATTTGGTTAGTGGTGAATGGCCCAGGGGCAGTCTTTCTCCTATTAGTCATGTTGATTTAACAAGGAGTGAAAAAGACTCGAGATGCTCTCACATTACCTACTTCGAGATGGAGTGATCTATTTTTATAGGGCAGGTTTGACTTGTTTACAAGTCTAGTCTAATGTTGAAGATGTAGGCTCAAGAGACCTCTTGTGATGAGGGGCTTCTCGATGGATCTACTCAACATTACAGCCCTATATTAATTAGATGTGCATGTGAGGAGATGATACATCANGTATCCACAGATAAGCAGAATGCGAACATTCTCGCCAAGCCTCTGTCTAAGGCGAAGTTTGTATACTTTAGAGACAAGCTTGGCATGATGCAGAATGTCTCCCTCGCTGAGAGGGAGTGTTGATGTTTCTCCAGTTAGCAGCATCGGGCAAACATTCTCCCGGATTGGTCATGTTGATTTGACCAATGGAGAATGATACATTCACTCATGGGGCCATATTGATTTGGTTAGTGGTGAATGGCCCAGGGGCAGTCTTTCTCCTATTAGTCATGTTGATTTAACAAGGAGTGAAAAAGACTCGAGATGCTCTCACATTACCTGCTTCGAGATGGAGTGATCTATTTTTATAGGGCAGGTTTGACTTGTTTACAAGTCTAGTCTAATGTTGAAGATGTAGGCTCAAGAGACCTCTTGTGATGAGGGGCTTCTCGATGGATCTACTCAACATTACAGCCCTATATTAATTAGATGTGCATGTGAGGAGATGATACATCAACAAGGCTCATGGACAACTTTTCTAGTGAAGAAGAAATGCCAAAAAGATAAGACAAATGCCAAGAAGAAACCTCGGAAAGCATTAAAGAAGATATTAAAGACAAAAGTACAAGTCGGCCCCACAAGTAAATTAAAGGTGACTCAAATTGTATAAATAAAGGCTGGACCATTTCATTTTGACACATAACACAACTCTCCTCATCAAGTATGCCTAGCCAATGGCATACCAGCAAAATTGCAAGGAGCATCTAAGAAGATAATTTGGTGGTTCTCTATCTTGTAGTGGTTCTCTATCTTGTAGTGGTTCACTATCTTTTTGGTGGTTAGCTATCTTTGAGGGTTCTTCCTCATGCAAGGGCGAAGTTGTGCTAGGGTTTCTTCTTATTGATGGTGATGTACTTGGATTGATTTCTTCTTAAGAAAACTTGTTGGGTTTTTTCCCAAGTTTGGGTTTCCCAGTATAAAAATCTTGTGTCTACTGTGCATGGCTATCTTTCTATGATTCTATTGTTTCCGTTGCATTCTTTTTCGGTTGATATTTTCAATGTGTAATTATTTTATGGTAACAGTGGCATAAAATTCATAAGGAAATAATTATCAGATCTGAAAATTGCAAATTCAACACTAATGATATGAGTGAGCATGAATCCTTTTGGCGCTAGTTAGCAGATGAGCGCCTTGATGCCCCATGGCTCATTTGTGGGGAATTCAACATGGTTGATTGTCAAAAAGATAAACAAGGGGCAATGTCGATGCACTTATCGTTTTGGGAAAAAGAACCTTGGTTCGCACTAGATCCCACCATGAGCTATATGACCCCAATTGAAATCAATGACAAGACTCTCTAGAGATATTGTTTACTTGGACGAACTTCAAAAAGGGACCAGATCAAATTTACCAAAAACTCATCAAGGTTCTACTTCAAAGTAAAACTCTTTCTATTTTGATTATGATGGAGGCAGACTAGTTCATGTGGATAACACTGCCACTCTATCAAACCACTAACCTATTGGGTTCTAACTTTCAGGGGGAGCTCAAAATATCTGTTTGCTAAGAGCCATGTATATCATGATTTTTTCCCCCATCCAAAGCCCAAGTTGCCTAGCTTCAATCCAAACTGTGTGGAACTTGATTCCCCGATTGTGTGGGGATTTTGGTTGGATAGTTTGGTAGGAAGACGCCATCTCTCAAATGATTTCCTTTCTAAGGGCCTAAGATTTTGGCTAGATAGTTTGGTGGGAAGACACCATCTCTCAAACGGTTTCCTTTCTAAGAGCCTAGTATTTTCGTTGGATAGTCTAGTGGGAAGACGCCATCTCTCAAACGGTTGCCTTACTAAGGGCCTATCATAGGCAGATTGCTAATATTTTCTAGGGGCGCAATAAAGTTGTTTAAAGGGTGTTGGAGGAAATCAGGAAAGGTCTATAGTGGACTCCATCCAATGGGAAAAAGTAAGCCTACTAGCGAAGTTGTGCAATTTGCTCTAGGCGAAAGATGTCTGCTGGGCAAGGGGTGTCGAAGTAGGCACATGATTTCATTGGCTCAAAACAAGTGATAGGCCCATGAAACCCTCTTTAAGGCCATTGCCATTATATAAGCTAGTTAAAACATCTTTGATTTGAAGACAACTTTGGACCAGACCACTAATCAAGAGGCTATTGAAAAAGAATGCATGGAGTACTACAAAGTGGTTTTTTAAACTTAAGACCTCATTGAGGCCAAGTTGGAAGCTACTAAAAAATGCCTTGACATAATTTCTTGCAAAGCTTCTGACGAACAAAGGAGAGCATGTGCAGGGCTTTTCACTTGATGAGTTATCTACAATCCTTCATGAGATGGCTAATGATAAGGCACTTGGCCTCGGTGGGTTCCCCTAAGAATTTTACAAGGCCATGTGAAAATTTGTAGGCTTAGACCTACTGCGAGTTTATCAAGAGGCCCTCCAAAGGCATTCATTGGAAGAAGGGATCAATCGGGGTTTAATCAAGTTTATTCCCAAGGCTAGGGATTCAGTGCTAATTACTAGTTGAAGGCCCATCACTTTGTTTAACAGTTCATATAAAAATTTTGCTAAATCTCTTGCCCTACTATTAAGCATATTCTCCTTAATATATTTTCCTGGGATAGGATAACTTCATTCATGGGAGATATATCTTAGACAACGTTATTGTTGATGTTTCAACGTCGGGCAGATATTCTCCCAGATTGTCACGCTGATTTGATCAAGGGAGGACGATACATTCACTCACGGGGCTATGCTAGTAGTGAATGGCCCAGGATGTTGATGGTTCTCCAGTTAGCAGCATCGGGAAGACATTCTCCTAGATTGGTCATGCTGATTTGACCAAGGGAGAACGATACATTCACTCACGGGGATTTGCTAATGGTGAATGGCCCAAGCGTAGTCTTTCTCCTTAATCATGTTGATTTGACTAGGAGTGATAAAGACTCGAGATGCATCATCGGGCAGAGATTCTCCCAGATTGGTCATGCTGATTTGACCAAAGGAAAATGATACATTCACTCACGGGGCTTTGCTAGTGGTGAATGGCCTAGGTGTAATCTTTCTCCTTAGTCATGTTGATTTGATAAGGAGTGATAAAGATTCGAGATGTTAGATGCTTTCACATTGCTTGCTCCAGGTTGGAGTGATCTAATTTTTTATAGGGCAAGTTTAACTTGTTTACAAGTCTAGTCGAATGTTGAAGATGTAAGCTCCCCAAGATGGCACGTTACCAAGCTGCGCAAGAGACCTCTTGTGATGAGGAGCTTCTCGATGGGTTTACTCAACATTAGAGCCCTATATTGATTAGACGTACATGTGAGGAGATGTCACATCAACAAGGCTCATGGACAACTTTTCTAGAAGACAAGAAATGCCAAGAAGTACAAGTCGGCCCATCAAACCATTGAAGAAACCCCAAAAAGCAATTAAGGAAGATATTGAAGAAAAAAAGAAGAAATCGGCCCCACATGTAAATTCAAGGTGACTTAATGTGTATAAATATAAGGCTGGATCATTTCATTTCATCATCTCACAATTCCTCCTCATCAAGTGTGCATTAGGCAGTGGCATAGTTCGTTGAGGCAGTGGCACAATGGTGAAGAAGGGCGCATCTGGAATTTTCACTATACTTGGCTATTGGGGTGAAACTTGCGCTATTTTTGAGGTGGTTGGTCTCTTGGTCTTATGCGCTAGGCTTGGGGAGGATATTATTTGGATGGTTCTTAGTTTATTTGATGGTGATGTACTGGTAATATCTTGGATCGATTTCTTCTATAGAAAAGTTGTGTTTTCTCCCAAGGTTGGGTTTCCCAGGGTAAAAATATTGTGTTTACTGTGCATGGCTATCTATTTATGATTCTGTTGTTTCCGCTGCTATTTTATTTTGGTTGAGATTTTCAGTGTGTAATTATTCTATGATAACATTGGTATAAAATTATGTTTGAAATCATAAGGAAATAATTATCAGATCTGGAAATTAGAAAAATCAACAGTTATTGTTGTTTAGTAAGGCACGGAATGGGCCAAATCTTCTAGTCTCAATGCCTTGTTCATCAAGATTGATTTGAGAAGGCTTATGATAGAGTGCAATGGCCATTTATTCCGACAATATTTAAATCCCTAAGTTTTAGCCCCTCCATCAACGATGTTGAAACCTTTTCTTCCAGATGCCTCAACTTGTCTATCCATCAATAGAAGCAAATCCGATAAAGTTGGGCTCTTTTGGTCTATCAGAGAATGTTGTCCTCTATCCCTCGACATTATATGTCATGGTTGTTGAATTCCTTGGGTACCTACTATGTTCTTGTTACCCCCTGACATCCAAGGGTAACTAGAGGAGATTTTTCTCTTGTGATCCTCATCACAAACACCAATTCAACAAATGAGATCAATGAATCTCTACAGACAATTGATCGAAGATGCCTCCCACATTTTCCCAGCTCGCTCACATTTGATAACTATGTTGCCTGGGATACATGAGGTACATTATTTCCTTGCTTCATATTGAGTTTTAATGCCTTATGTACTTTTCATGAAAGTGGTGATCATTGGTTGTGTTGGATAACGGATCATGAAGCTCTAAATTTGTGCCTTTTTCCTTGTTTCACCTTGGTGATCATCATCATATTCTAGATAAGTGTTGTCGCTCTTAGGTTGAGTTGTTCTACCGGGGGGCTCTAAGAGGCGTAGTGTGTCCATATCCCAATCCATATTTAACATTCTCCATTCTTCCCAATTTTCGTAGTCTTGTTCATCGATTGGTTGTCATATGTCACATAAAATGGTTCATGCTTCATAGTCCCATGAGAAGAGCCTCACCTCAAAAGAGCTATAAGCTCAAGGTGAAGATAAAATAAAAATAAAAAAGAAAGAAAAGAGAAGTTAAGAGCCAAAGGAAATAAAGCATGATCTATTACCCCTCGCTATGAGGCCATTACCCCAAGTCCTATGCAATAAAATGCACACATCTAAAAAAGGACTAAATGAAGCCAAAAAGGGTTAAATAAACAAAGAAAAAGGCAAATAAGGGGTAGAAAGACATAGTGTCAAGGAAAGGGAAATTTAATGCATAAATTCTCCCTCATACTTCAAAGACACTCATGTGGATGACTATCTTAAACAACCTCACATGGTTGTGCAATACAATTCATGAAATTACCTGCCAAACCATACCATCTATCACTACACATGGTCCTTGATTGGTTTTCTTGGGAACTACTTCTCTTCTTGGGTGTTGACACATGTAATAGGGGTTAATGATTCCCCCATCATATCTAAACTTGAAAAATTGTATGAATTCTATGAGTTATTGTGAAGTTAAAAGATGATGTTTAATGTGATCTACCTAATGGCATTTACATTTGGCATGACTCACTTTTTATGTTGCATTGGATTTGTGTACATGCCTCAGGGTTGATGACTACTTTGGGTCCCTCGAGCTTTTCTTTGGACRTTGTACCTTACATGGATCATTAAGATGACTTGCATAGAGCATTGTGCTTCTTGGAGGATGTTGCACACCTTGAAGAGATTTTAGCACATATTTTGAGGGCAGCTAGCTTCAGGAGAAGTTATTTTTTTACAAAATGCCTAGAATTCTGCTAGATCAATGCCATTAGATGCAAAATGACCATGGGATTTCTGAAATGTGGTCATAAGAGAAATTTTGTAAACAAATGACACAATTATGGTGCTTATAAAATTTGTCGCGAGAGAATTATCGCTTAATTTTTTACCACTCATGGGACACCTTTGGAGGAGGTCATTGAGGTTTTTGAGGAGGTCGTTCCACATGTTGAGGAGGATGACTTGGCACTTGAGGAGAGTTTACTTGATTTGGGGAGCATCTTTGGGGTCTTTTGACTCACTCATGTATATGGATATTATTGTATAGGTGGCATAAGCACCTCATGGTTTATGTATTTGTTACCATATCTCTAGCGTTTTGAGGATTTTGACTAGACAAACCCTAGAGATCAGCATGGAGGTGAAAGATCCCTCCTTTCCTGGTCCAAGCTTGGCCAAGGTGGTGAAAGAATCCACCCACGTCATTCTATTCAGTTCAGATCTACTTCATCCATTATTTGTGAAGAGGGGCGCACTATTGGAGGTTTTATGCAGGAAGGGTGCACTGTCCAAACTTGAGGAATTTGATTTGGCTTCTAGGGGTTGGATCTGGAGGAGATCTTTACTTGGGAACATTTACCATCCCTGGAGCAACCTTTCTTGGCATTCTTGGTGGTTTTTATCCTCCATAATTATTTATTATCATAGTTGGACGAATTTATTGAAGGAAGGCGCACTTGGGGTTAGATATCCATTGAATTGGGGTCAGATTTGGCATCTGCAGCAAAGGAAATTCATCATATGAGCCAACCACCCTCTTCCCTACAGGATTCCATCCATTTCATGAAGTTTAGAGCCAAATCTAAGCCAGCCGAATTACTAAGGTGCGCTACAGCCAGTGAGAGCACAACTCTGCAAAAGGGTAAAGTATTTTGGAGGAAGGGAAAGAGATTGATCTTCTATATCTCTTGCATGCAGCTAGTGGAGGCTTTAGGAAGCCAATATCTCTCTCTTCTATTGTATCTTGGAGGTGCTATCAGCCACATCTTCCATTTTCCTATATATATTTCCAGATCTGTTCTTCTCTTGTATTGAGGTCACCTATATATTAAATAAACACAGATCTGAGTTTGTGGCTATTCTTGTTGTTGTTTCTATGTGTTTCATTGTTGTTTAAGTTCATATCTATCATTGCAAACTATTTGTGCTATAAAACTTAACAACAAACCCCAACACAAGCTCAATAAAGCTATAGGTGCGAATTGTTTGACAAAACCCCTCAACCAAAAAATCATAAAAAGCCAAAAGATTCCACACACATCCACAAGGGGATCTTACAGAAGTTAGTGACAAGTCAACAAATATCAAGGATCCACCAAATCTTATTAAAAAAAAACTCTCTAGTCATGGTAGATCCACACTCATCCTCAAGTCCCAATGGTTATCTCAATCAATTGAGCCACCCCCCCGAGGCAGGTTGTCGCAGGAAGGCAATAGGTTATGGTTCAAATCCAATCAAGTCCCTCGAGGTTACCAGCAACTATTATGCCTAATGGTTGAGCCGCCCTCCATCCATATATTTTGGGTAAGAAGCAAGGATCCCGCAAGGTTTTCCTTGGAAAAAACATATCCTTACTCATCCTCTACAGTCTCCAATGGCATCAATATTATGAACAAATTTTCAGTCCACGAGCAAGAGATCGATGAAAGTTAAACATAAAGCTAAACCTTACAACCTTGAATGTCAAGGGACAATCTAGGGATAACAAAAGATAAATTGTTAGGGCAACCATCTCCAATCTGCATCCTAATTTGTTTCTCCTGTAAGAAATCAAAATAATTGAGTTATGCTTGTAAACCTTGATGAAGGTTGGAATGGTCAATACGTCACCACAATTTGCAATGAAGGAAAATGTGGCACGGTGTGCATTGCCATCCTAATTATCTTCCTATATTGTTGACAAGGAAGAGGACCCAACGACTAAATGTTGTCGATAGACAAGAATGTTGGAAGGTAGTATCTAGGGCTGTGTTTCGTTTATGGTCCCAACAACTCAATTGGTAGAACCCATCTTTAGCACTAGATGGACCAATCACTTCCCACAATGAAATGGGTACTAGGGGAGGATTTTAATATGATAGAATGGGATGGTGACAATTGTAGGGGTGGGAAATGACCCTTCGAATCACTAAAAGGCAAGCATGGAATGACTGCAAAAGAATTTTAGGGATGTCAGACATGGTCTGGGGCCAACAAAACCTTGCTACAACCAATTGGTACATTTGGTCAAATAGGCAAGCAGGAAAGAACCAAATTCAAGTCAAACTTTATCAATTATATGTGAACTCATAAGAAGCAACCTTCAATTCCAAGGACCAAAGTAGAGAGCTAGTAGAGACTGCAAGAACCAGCTCATAAAACCTTCCTATCTCCACTTAAATGATTGTTGGGAATGAAGAAAATTTACTTGACAAACTCCCTTATAAATTGAATGTTTTTCTTTTGGAGTTGACAAATTATGTATGAGCCATTGCACGCATTTAGAATCTAGTGCCAAGACCAACGAGGGAAGAAGGTTGGATCTAATGGTTGGAAGTAGCCATCCACCCTACTGTCGAATTCCTTTGACATTGGATACGATGGTTGCCA
>JASDQU010277756.1:3350-14920 GCA_032191745.1 Picea mariana | reverse complement strand
CTGATCATGTCTTGTTTTATTATTTTCACGGGTCCCTGTTGTTTCTTGTTGAGAAGCCCTTTTATTGTTTTCTCAGGGATCCCTGGTTGAAGCATCTCGAGGTTTTATTCTTAGGCTTTAATCTTTTTCCAGCTTGCTTTTACCTTCTGGGCCTTTAGCCCCTTCTTCCCATGAGATAAAGTGCAATCTTGTAAATAGGTCAACCCATTGCCTGAACAAGTGTAAGGGGATAGGTGAGCGGGAAGCAAGATGAAAAAGTGGTGTTATGATGGGAGTGGACGATGGCCTTATAGAAATCCCCCCAGTGGCAAACCAAAATCTACAGACATAGGCTTACTAGGGCATCCTATCAATCCCCGCAGACATGGTCAAGTGGGCAAGCATAAGATCCAAGCATTTGTTAGAAATATAAGGAATCAGATGCACATATTCAAGGGTTTCGATGATCAAAGTGACACATACCATGATACGCAGACTCATTACCTTATGGAGCAAGAACCATCTCTGACACAAGACCAAGCCGATGGTGATGGATGCTGTTGCTACTGACAAGATAGTGATGCTGAAAGGAAGAAAAGGTGGGCCCTCCAGGGACATGCTAAAGTTGATCCGGCTCTCGGTACTCCATGTCTAGTACCTGTGGGCCTCGAGACATGATCTCCTAGTTATCCCTAAAAGAGGGGGATAACAATTAGCACATGCAATATACATTAGAACACATAACACTACCTCTAGATCCTTAACTCCAAAATGCTGATCTACACTTCTAAGCATGCATAAATTTGACCAATAGATGTTTGGTCAACATGACCCTGGAAAAACCCCCCATGGGGAAAACCAGTTTGGAGCAGATATATATAGAAGGCCTGAAAGCAAAATGTACAACATAGGAAACATAAACAAGTGAACCTGGTACAATAGAAACCACTCTCTGGTGCCTTGGAGTTCCTCGAAGACTTTCCCACAAGCCTTGTGAAGTAAGGCGCCCCTTGCCTTGGTGAGCCTTTCTTCCTCTTGCTTGCGTTGTCTTTATCCTGATCCTTTGCTTTGCCTTTGCTCTTGCTTGCCTCTGGACTTGCCTTGTCTTTGTCCTTGCCTTTGAAGTAGCGTCCCTCTCACAAGAAAAACCTCCTCCAAGTGATGGTGCGCCCCTCCTCTCAAGTGCACCCCCCACACATGGAAAAACTCAATTGAAGCACCCTCCTTCCCACTCACGCCCTCTCCTCACAAGAATGCGCCTAAGTGGATAAATGAAGACCCTCCATAAGCTAGAGCTCTCTCCATGGCTAGATGCGCCCTCCCAAAGCTCTAGAGTGCGCCCTCCTCTAGCGTGTGCGCCCCTCCATAGAATGCGCCCTCCTCCTAGATATGTTCGCCCTCACTCCCAATAGCTCCCTCTATAGCACATGAGCAAGTTACCACCATGGGAGTGAGCTACCAACCAAAGAATGAAGGCTCCTCTACAATGAGTGCACCCCTCTCCTCAAGATGCACTTCCATCCAATAGCATGCGCCTTCTACCTGGAAATGGCTAAGACTCCATGGATGAACTCTCCAAGCAAGCTCCTCAAGCCAACAAAGGATTCTCCTCAAACCCTCATGCAAGTGCGCCCTCCTCTCCTTGAGAAATGTGCCCTAGCTCTCCTCTTCTCACAAGTGAAGAATGAATCTCATAAATGCACTATACCCTCCTTTAGCCTCCTATGGCCAAACCCTAAAAGATCAATGGCCTAGAGCCAATCTAGCCAAGTCTAATCAATGGGTGAGATCTAATCCAAAAATCTCACTAAGGAACCCACTTTCCTTAGTTGTTTTATGTCTATTAATTCACCCACTTTGTGAATTAATTGTCACTTTGTGACTTAAGTGACATTTCACTTTTGACTTAAATCTCCTAAGTCAAAGTGAAATTAGAATCATAAAGTAAAGTGCAAGGGTAATAGTCTCCCCCTTTGTGTTTAGAGACTCATAAACACATGGGGACCACTTTCCAAGGTACCCAAATCTCAACATGCCGATCCATACTAACATACATCATTGCAAGTTGGATTTTCTTGTGTCTCGGGAAGGTACAATCATTCGAAGAAGTACTAGACCGTTGGGGCAACAATCGCTTGACTTACAAGGCGTCCCATCCCACATTTCAGTCCACGTAGACTTGACCTCTGGGGGATTCACTTCCATCTCTCTCCATCTCCATCTCAATCCCCCTAGGGTCACCGGGATCGCCTCCCTAGAGTGACCTAGTCACCCTTATAGTGCGGGACCTACATTGAGGTGACATTGGGTGTAGGATTCCCAAGTTGTAGCAGTTGCTTTGTGCTTGGGTCGGGCTTTGCCCAACCTACGACTTGTGCTATAACAGGTACGATGATAATTATGTAAAATGCTCACTGTTTAGTACTAATGATGCACTCATTTGCAAGATGAAATTAATCTCTTCTAGTAGATGTTCTTGGTTGTTGTCCCAGGCAGGTTATCTTGTAAATTCCATGGAGGTTACCGTGGACATACTCTTGTTCTTTTTCTTGTTTTGTTTCGGGCAGGTTACCATGGTGGAATGATTGGTAACAACAATGGAAAAGTGTTGTTCTTGTTTCTTGTTGTTGTATTTTTGGCTCTTGGCGCGGGTAGGTTACAAGTAATAGCTTTGAGAAAGAGCTATAGTGACGATTGTTCCTGTTCCTATTTTTTGTCCTTGTTTTTATTTCTTAATCATAAGAATATTGTTCTTGTTTGCTATTTTCCCTTTTTATTGGGCTTGTTTTGGGCAGGTCACACGTGATAGCTCTGAGAGGGAGCTATAGTGACGGTTGTAGGAGACAACATATTAGATGGTCTCTAGTTTGAGACATGGATCAGACTATCCATACAAGAAGTTGTATAGATGACAATATACATCCATGTACCGAAGCAAAAAAGGATGAAGTTAGAATATTCTGGAAAGAAGGGTACTTTTATGGGATACAAAGTGTGTCATATGGAGATTTATTGTGAAGAGCGGAAGGCTCAGAAGGATGACCGTACAGATCCCTCTAGTTTAGTTGATCACTCTTCAAATCATCAGGAAAAATTACTAGAGCCAGAAGGGCCAGTGGATTTACCTAGAGAAGTTGTGGTGACCAGGAGGAGGCCAGCATGGCTTTGTGACACTTTGCAGGATGCAGTGAGACATACAGCTCCCCGTGAGACTTTCAGGGAGAACAAACGACCTCAGAGATTCTCGAGTTATATGGCATTGATGAGGCACACCATGAGGAGTAGATGGCTCCACCAATGGTGAGGCAGGTGGCCCCACCAAATACCAGCTTAGGAGGAGCCATAGTTTAGAGGGAGTCAGTCCTCAGGATCTAGTAGGGAGGAGCAACCTTCCCAAGTACAATTCATAGTACATCAAACTTCAGAGGAAGTCAACATATGCAGAGGGAGCAGATGGCTCCAAAGATTGTATAGATTCAGAGCGAGTCAAGCTTAAGAGGGAACATGCAGACTCAGAGTGAGCTTGATCTCGGAGAGAGTTAGTTGACTCAGAGGAAGAGTCGACCATTCAAAGGGAGTTCCCCCTCAGATTCAGGTGGGAGAGAGAAATCTTCTAGGACTAACAAACTTGTGCCATGAGTTGAGGAGGCTAGATCGAAGCTTCAGAGGCTTCTAGGAGATGTGAGACCTCCTGGGAGGATTCCCTTGTTTCAGTAGACTTTGCTACAACGAGAAAGGAGGTAGCCAATCAGAAGGACTGAGATATGGATTTTGCCTCAGTCACAAAGAGAGAAAGAGACCACACAAGTTTTCCACCTATTTGGTGCTGATGAGTAAGATCATTGATTTAGAACCTTCCACTTATGAGGAAGCTGCAAAGCAACAAGTGTGGAAGGGTTGCTATCAATGAAGAATACCAATCCATCATGAAGAATGATGTGTGAGAAGTGGTTCCGAGACTAGAACGAAAGTCAGTGGTGACTTCCAAGTGGATCTACAAGATCAAGCATGCTGTAGATGGCAACATAGAGAAGTACAAAGCTAGATTTGTGGCTAGAGGATTCTCCCAAAAAGAGGGAGAAGATTATGACGAGACATTTGCTCCAGTAGCCAGAAGAAGTGGACATAGAGCTGCCACAAGGTTTTGTGATCTATGGGAAGGAGTGCCATGTTTGTAAATTGAAGAAAGCTTTGTACGGGCTTAAGCAAACACCCAAGGCATGGTATTCCAGAATAGAGAGTTATTCGTGTTAAAAATTTAGTAATGCTTGTTTAACCATAGACAATGTCACATCATTGTCACCCAACCATAGGCACTTACACATGCCACCCCTGAGCACAATAACCTTTTCTTAGATAGATTCCATACACAAAGCAAGTCCTCTAGAACCAACAGACAAACCCTAACCAAAAATACCAATATCCCTGCGGCCTCTACGAATAGAAGCGTACCTTTACCACGAGAAGCGCACAAGAGAGCTACCGGAAAGACTTAGATTACTCCAGAAAGACTTGTGCCTCCTTTTGCTGCAACTGTTGCTCCTTAAACTTCTGCATTTGCTAAGTGAGTGAGTGTATGTCCAAATGAGGAGCGCCTAGCTTCTATTTATACTAGTCTACCAAGGTGTCTTTTCATGTGGGGCCAACTTCACTTTCTGGAGCCTTCTATTTTACTATTAATCTTCTTGGGCCGACTTCTCTTCTAAGGTATTCCACATCTGTTTAATGGTTCTCTTGCTTACAGAATATTCTACTCTAAGTACAAAGGTTATACTGGAGGTTAATACCTCCTACAGGTACCAAAACATCAACACTCCCTCGTAGCTAGGGAGGTATTAACTATGTTGTTCTTCATGTCATGGTCTCAATCACATCCATCCATCTCATGTCATGGCAAGGGAAAGACTCACATGGTCTTGCAGACCAGTCTACAGGTAGCATCACCACAGTCACATAGGCTATCTCATGATCAAACATATCATGTCACAAGTATCACCATCATATCCAAACATGCTCTGTCATAGTCACAAACAGACTATTTGATGAATTGATACATCACAGTCACCATTATAGTCATATACTGGCTCTGCCATAGTCACACATAGACTATATGATGGTCATGTCACAGTCATGCATTTGGGGTCTCATCAACACATGTAGCATTTCTCTAATGGGCACAACCTCATCGTCCTTTCAAACCTTATGGGTTTCGTCGTCCTTTCGGACCTTATATCATTACAGGACTTCATCTAGCTCACTCAAAGCCTGTAAACTAGCTAGTTCACACAGAACTGTGCTACTACCCAATCCACACATAGTCTGGGCAATTTATCAGTTTGAGCCAGCTCACACACATAATTGCACTACTACCTAATCCAGACAGAGTCTGGGCAATTTATTTGTTTGAGCTAGTTCACACAGAACTGCGCTACTACCCAATCCTTACGAAGTCCGGGCAACTATCATGCTTGTAAATGACTACCAGCTGCTGCCACACTCTGTAAGCTACTGCCCCTTAGAACCACATATGTGACTCATCACTCCCTCTTACGAGGGAAGTCCTTCTGGACCACTCCAAGCTTGTCCCTGAAGTACTCGAACTATACCTTCGACAGAGGCTTGGTCAACACATCTGTTATCTGCTCGTCTGTGCCAATATACTAGAGCTTCACAACTCCCTTTTGCACCAGATCTCGGATATAATGGTACTTGATATTGACGTGCTTGGACTTGTCATCAAACACATGGTTTTTAGACAACTTTATAAAACTCTGGTTGTCACAAAGACAAGTCACCTCCAACTTGAGATCAAACAATCCTGCAAGCAACTTTTGAAGCCACATAACTTCGCTACTAGCTGAACATGCTGCTATATATTCTGCCTTGATAGTACTGAATGTCATACTAGTCTGCTTCCTGCTGAGCCACGAAATCATAGTTGACCCAAAACTGAAGCAACATCCTGATGTACTCTTCCGATTTGTGACACTACCAACCCAATCTGAGTCAGTATAGCCTTGCAGTCTTATCCTACGATCTGACACATATCATAGTCCAAAGTCTATCGTACCCTTTAGGTACCTTAATACGTGCTTTGCCGCAATCAAGTGAACATGTCTTGGTTCAACCATATACTGACTCAAATTGTTCACTGCAAAGCAAATATCTGGCCTAGTATTTGTCAAATAATTCAACGAACCAATCATCTGCCTGTACATGGTGACATCCACTGTCTCTAAAGAAGTATCACTCAATAACTTCAGGTTCGTCACTATCGGCGTGGACATGGATTTACAATCCATCATTTCGAATCACTTCAGGATTTCTACTGCATATTTTCCATTTCATCACTGCAACTATTGCAAGTGTAGTTCTAATCGAAGTGTATCTTGCCACAGGAGCAAATGTCTCCTCATAATCTATTCCTTCTTTTTGGGAGAACACACGAGCCACGAATCTTGCCTTGTACTTCTCAATACTGCCATCTATTGAATGTTTTGTTTTGTAGATCCATTTGTAACTCACAACTGATTTCTCTTTCGGTCTCGGAACCACATCCCAAACATCATTCTTAATGATGGACAAGTTATCCTCAATCATGGCATCCTTCCATACTTTCTTCTCTCCAATCTATTCATAACAGGTAGGCTCAACATCAATGATAACACATAACAATGCCACGTAACTGGAATATGGTGGAGGTTTCTTGCTTTCTCTGAAAGATCCATCTGGAGCACCATACTTCTCGGCATCTTGAATATTCTCACGAGCCCAAGATGGTCTTCTTTTCTTTGTACTCGTTTCTGTAGGTCTTTATGGTTCTGCATTGTCATTGTCCTCTGGACCATGCTCTTCTGGCAAAACATCATTACCTGCATCTATATCTACAACTATAGGAGCTTGAGGCTCCTCATCATGAAACTCATCTGTATGATGTTGCCTCGAGCTACTGAAGGCTGCATCCTCATCGAAGGTAACATCTTTACGAATCGCGATCTGTCTGTAACCAAGGATGTAGACTCTATATGCCTTCGATGTCTCACTGTATCCAACAAATATACCCTTCTTGTCTTTGGGAACATGCACATACACTGGACAACCAAATATCCTCAGGTGGCTGGACTCTGGATTTTCTCTTGTAAACATTTCCTTTCGTGTCTTCTTCCCAAGTACACGGTGAGGACTTCTGTTCTGTACATATACAATGGTCCGGGCTACTTTTTCCCATAGATGCATAGGTAAGTCTTGATCATTAATCATAGCCTTCACTGGTTCCATTATCGTCCAATTCTTTCTTTCTGCCACACCATTTTGCTGAGGATTGTAGGGAGTAGTGAGCTCCCTCTTAATCCCAACTTCTCAACAGGATGCTTTGAAGTCATTTGATGTGAACTGTCCTCCATTATCCGCTAAGTGAAGTGGCTGTCATTGGTTTACACACGACTGAATGCACGATGTCCAAAACTCCTTTGGATTTGCTATCACTGCTTGGGAACAGGCTCTTCCCGATGGTCATTCTGCTCCATGTCTCAAACTTGAGGCTATCTAATATGTTTCCTTCTGCAATTGTCACTGTAGCTCCCTCTCAGAGCTGTCACTGGTGACCTGCTTTCGTGGTAACTTTCCTAGAACACATTCATCTCCATGATAACGTCCATGGAATTTGTAAGATAACTTGCCTGAGACAAGAGCAACAAGAGCAAAAGTATTTCCAATATAATAGCATTTTCTTAAGTACATATCTATGGTAACAAGAATAAAAGACAATTTCATGGTAATCGTCATAGCATTACCAAGGTGACTTGCCTGGAAGCAAAACAAGAAATATCTCCTAGAGGAGATGTTAGTTCATCTTGCAAACAAGTACAATAAGCATTTATATCAATAGTACTCACATGCTACCAAATATTCATTGTACCTAGCAGTAATAGAACCTTTCAAAGATTGTTGTCACAACTATAGTGTTTACTTGTAATGTAGCAATTATCATACTTGATATGTGCAAATTGGAAACTTATCAATTTAATCAATCAAACTTGGACCCTGGAGTCTTATCTCCAAGAATGAGTGTTGTTGCTTTTCTTCCGAGTCTCCACTCAAGATGACAAGTATTCTCTCCAACCTGTCCCTTGTACTAAGACAATATGCTTTCTTGACAAAAATCTGAGTGAGTGAATATAATGCAAATAAAATCTAAAATCTCAACCTTAATCAATCTAATACTTTGACTAAAGTTAGATTATAACTTTAACTTCGACCAGAGGTTTGACTTCAATCTGTTTGACTCAAAAAATTAACGTTGACGTTTTTGCTGACTGAGGGCACCAGAAGGTGCGCTAGGCTAGGGTGCACTAAGACAACCAAGAATTAGGCCCAACACTTCACTAAAAATGCCCAACGAATTTGGGTTAGGGTTTTGCTGCCGCTGCAAAACCAGAAACCCTAGCTGGAATTGACGAAAGAATGGCTAGCGAGCTGATCTAGGGCAACAATAATTTCAGCATCCTTCAATAAGTAGCTCAACAAGCTACCAAAAACTTCACTAGACCAGAGGAACTGCAACTGGTACAACAATTGGCGCTGCAACTGGCACTGCAACTGGTGCTACAACTAGAACTGCAACTTCTTCTGCAATGAAGCGTTCTAGATGCCAGATGCCTTGACCTAGTGTTTTATGAAGAAACCCTAATTTTTCAATTTCAGAATTTGGAGATCTAATCCAGGGGAAAGATGCGCCCTTCTTAGACGATTTTCTTGGTGGCTTTTGTAAGTGCTCAACAAGCTTGATAATAGGGGATACTGACGATATTCCTTCCAGTGGTTACACTTTTCTGAAGGAAACTAGCTCTGATACCATGTTAAAATTTTGGTAATGCTCATTTAACCATAGACAATGTCACATCATTGTCACCCAACCATAGGCACTTACACATGCCACCCCCGAGCATAGTAACCTTTTCTTAGATAGATTTCGTACACAAAGCAAGTCCTCTGGAACCAACAGATAAACCCTAACCAAAAATACAAATATTGCTGCAACAACAGCAGAATATCAAGAGAGCGTACCTCTACAAATAGAAGCGTATCTTTACCAAGAGAAGCGCACAAGAGAGCTACCAGAAAGACTGAAATTACACCACGACAATTGCTGTACTGCCCTCTCCAAACTTGAGTCTCCTTCTGCTGCAACTGTTGCTCCTTAGACTTGCGCACTTGCTGAGCGAGTGAGTGTATGTCCAAATGAGGAGTGCCTAGCCTCTATTTATACTAGTCTGCCAAGGTGTCTTTTCATGTGAGGCCGACTTGACTTTCTGTAGCCTTCTATTTACTTTACTATTAATCTTCTTGGGCTAACTTCTCTTCTAGGGTATTCCACATCTGTTTAATGGTTCTCTTGTTTCCGCAATATTCTACTCCAAGTACAAAGGTTATACTAGAGGTTAATACCTCCCACAACTACCAAAACATCAACAATTCGATGAGCTTGGGGTTTACCAAGAGGGATGTAGATCCCAACCTTTACTACAAGTTTGAAGATTGTTGCCCCTTGATATTGGTACTATATGTGAATGACCTGTTTATTACAGGTGACGAGAAGCTCATGGATGGGTGTAATATCCCTAGATCCGTAGATCTGGAGATTAACCTCAACTGTTGACTATTTGCTACTGAACTGATACTCTTTGGGATTCTGGATGCGGTTAAGGGTTTCTGATTGAGTTTTAGGTCGGATTCTAAAGATGTTTTCTTGTGTTTACCAGTGTGTAACAAACATGCAATAGATTTGGATCAAGAAAGAACTGCCACAACTGCTATTAAGAATAATAATGGAAATTACAATACTGCATGAGGGAAAATAAATGGAATCTCTCAGCTAAATCAAGACTAGATGGATCTTAGCTGGAATGCAATCGAAATACTAAATAATAATACCCCGAAAGAAGATGATCGTTGGATTAGTGGATGAGAAGGAGAATTGCTGCATGCAACCTTGAAACTGCTGCATGCATCCGACAACCCACACGAAAACTGCTGCAAAGACTGGAATGTTTGCCCTGGTGGCTAAACTCCTTTGATAACCCTGAAAACTGTCTCAACTAGATCGCCCTAACCTCAAACACCCTCTCATTGACTGCCGGCTTGAAGATCTGCCCTTTACTGATCTGTACGAACCTCGGATGGGATCTCCTGGGGGGGGTTGCGCACCTCCTAGGTTGTACTGATGCGCCTTAGTGATTCCACTGTAAAATACTAGCTATCACTGTGTCAAACTATGCGCCCTCGTCTCCTCTGAACTGGGTCGAGAGAGATTTGTTAGAATATACAAGATTGTGNCAACACTCCTCCACACAGGCCGAAGCCACCCTCCGAGCACCTTAACCTTGACTGAGAATTTCTTCGGAAGCAAACCCTAGGCTAGATAGCCAAACAAAGGGTAGCGCACCTTTCCCCAAGGATAGCGCATCACAAAAAACTGATCAGATAGTCCAAACCCTAGCCAAGAGATAGTCCAAGCCAACACTGAAATTGGCTGCTGTAGCAACTGCACCTACAACACTCCTCCACACGTGCGCACCAAACAGGGAACCGCAGTGCGCAGAACTGGCTCTCTGCAACTGCTGTGATATGTCAAATGAGAACTGGCGCCCTGCATTTATAGTGGTTTTGCCAGATTTGTTGGGGCCGACTTCTTCTGGATATGTGTCTGTTCAGTATATTATTATTACTTCTGGCCGACTTCTTCTCTTGGAGGCTAATAACCTAATATAAATTATCTTCTTGAGCCGACAAGACTTCTAGGGTTATTAGCCAACTCATTAGGGTTTCTCTTGCTTCCCGGAGTCTTCTATTCTCACTAGGTTCACACGTGGAGGTAAATACCTCCCGCAGCTACCATAATATCAACACTCCCTCCTAGCTATGGAGGTATTACAGGTAATGGTCTTGAGCACAAAAACATATCATTTACCCGGTAGCATCAATATAGTCGTCTAGACTATCTCTTGACTAGATCATGAGCATCACCATCACCATCAGCTGCATCATCTCTCGAAACCATTCTTCATCTCTTGAAACCATACTTCATCCGAGTAATTAGACATGATGCTGGATAAGTCACTCTCACCATAGAGTGATACAAGAAGAGTAAATGCTCTGCACTGTTTTCCGTTTGGAAAATCTCTGTTGATCATGTGTCTGGATGATGATTATCTCCAATAAACTGCTGATAGTCTTCAAGGCAATTAGAACAAGGATAGAACACAACTGTGTCTATTCATAGTAGTACACAACTACAATCCAGTGGTACATTACCACACCAAGTAACACACAACTACTTGATCAGCAACGTATGGTTGCGAACAGTGGAACGTATCCACCACAGTAGTCCTCATCTACTGTCATACAGTCTTCATAACAAACATCTGATAGCAACCTGCATAGAAACAATGTTATGATATAAAATGATTTGTCTGGGCCAATCTTTCACTCACATCTGTGAGTTCTGAAAGAATATCTGCCTCAAAATAGTGGAACATATCCACCACAGTAGTCTTCATCTACTGTCATATGATCTTCATAACAAACATCTG
>JASDQU010277754.1:0-15016 GCA_032191745.1 Picea mariana | reverse complement strand
AGGTCGGAGGTGGCGAAGTGGAGAACTCTTCAAGAGGAAGAGAATCGACGACTTGAAGCTGTCGAGCAGAATCGTGAAATCCCGCTGACCGTCGGATTGTGGAGAAGTTGCACAGAAGTTAGCCAAAGGCGCAGAAGGGAACTGGCCATCGGATATCGACATATCGGGCTTCGGCCTTTGATGGGGAAAGATTTTCGTGCTCATTAAAATCGCGAGTTGTGATTCCCCGAATCAACAGGAGCTGTCGATCAGAACGAGGACATGTGGCGCAAGATCCTGAGGAATCGGGATTCGGGGTTTTGTGAGACAAAGAAATTGCAACCGGTGAAATCGTGACCTGTGATTTCTCGATATAATCACAACCGTCGATTTGTGGGACATGCGTCAAAGGATCCCTTGGAGTCGAGGTTCGGGGAATCGGGATTCTCGACATCAAGGAATTCTTGCATCGCGGATTCGCGATCTGCGAAATCCTGAAGTGACGTGGCATGTGGGACCACGAAGGACCAGCAAAGTCCCGAATCGCGATGGGTCCCACAGTGATAGCGTGGTGTTGACGGGTGTCATCGGGGTTTCAGCATTCGGGAGTTTCCAAGGCAAAGGACTCACGACAGTCAAACTCGCAATCCCGCGATCCCCGATCGCACGAGTGAATGAGTGATGTGGTAGTGTGGGACCACGAGACATAGTGGAATCCACGTGGCATTGGATCAGGATTCGGGGTTCGGCGATTTGGAGAGCAAGGAATTCGTAACATCGCATACTCTGATTTCTCATATGCTTCCAAAAATCTGTTATACAGATGTCCTGCAATGTCGGGGTGCTTAAAATATTACACCTTCAACATCTTCCTCTTTGGCCTATCTTTGAAATTGAACATCGAAATTGCGTCTTCTTTTGAAACTTTATTTTTTACTGCCTCCCATTTATCAGGGCCCATCGCCTATGACCTTCTCCACCTCATTAGATCGAAAAAATTGTTAGTGGTTGGCCCCATATTTTGATATGCGTCCATAAAAATTCAAGAATGAAAAACAATATGCCATCTTTGTTTACTCTCCTGGGGGAGTTTCAAGACCATCAAATCATTTTTCAACCTCATTTTAACACCTGAGCATCCCTCAAAGGTCATTGCTTTAGTAATCCCTTCCAAGGAAGTTCATCACCAACATTCGAAGGATAGGTGGACGTAGGCATGTAATATCTTGTTTCTTGATAATGCAGCCTCCTAAATCCACCTTCACCCTCTACACCAACATTAGAATCTTCGTGACAACCACTCTCTGTTTTATTGTTGTCCCTTGCTCTAAAATCATTGTCTACACACACATTTGAAAGTAATTACAAAATTTAACTTGACATAAATTTAAATACACAAAAATATAATAAAAATAAACAAAATCAAAGAAAATTACCAGAAATATTCTCTTGTTCTGAGGTATTCCCTACATTCTCAGGTATAGGATTATCAATGCACAACCTATCTAAGAATGATGCATCCATAACTCTTTCTTGATATCTATTCACAGACTCATTTGATAATCTCCTCTGACAATATTGTTGTTGGTCACTCAGAGTCTCAGTTGAAGAAGGAGTTCCTCTTCTTTTTTCATGGGAGAGCCTAGAGTGTTTGCAATGAATGTTTGGAGAATCCTATGTCGACGTCGCTCCTCAATATCTATCCTTTGGAAATTCATGAAAATTTAAGAACAAGACAAGTACGAGTTAATATCTCCAACATTGACCAACAAAAATTATGAAGAAAGAAAAAAAAAATAAGACAAAATTAATATAAATGTTCTTTATGTTAGACACAATTATAATAGGGTGATTCATAACTCCACTACCCATTCCCATTTCAAATATATTTTGGTTTCTTAATATTAGCACAAATAACCTTGGTAAATCCACCAATATTACATGGGTCAAAGTCTGGTAACGGAGTAGCGGTTATCTATATGGGCAATTGGATTTCATGCATCCAATAGGTATGGAGCACAGTCCATGAAAACAAACGATTAACTTTACGCCATGTTTGGTTGGATGGAAGAAATATGCCATCTACAAAGAAATGTCACTAACTATCAATAGGTCTGTATTACACTTGGAGGGGGCATTAATAGATAAAATGTATTATATGATTGCAGTTGTTGGAATTTTTTTTATGACAGACCTGTTTATATACTAAGCATTTGTGATTAGATGATTTGAAGCTGCTAAACATCCATTTATATGTGGTTATAAAGAGTTGTTTATATAATTATCAGCCTTCTTCCAGTGACCCTGTCGATATAGGGGCTGAGAATGGCCTCTGAATCATTTTGGTAGATCCATGTTGTCAAAAACCCCATGGACAACCAGGACTTGACCGGGTGATTCCAATGCTTGTGTAAATACAAAGGATAATACATCACCATCTTCAACTAGTATCTTATACAAATGTTAATAGAAGCTCATATTCAACTAAATGCTTGTGTAAATACAAAGGGTAATACATCATTAACAAGGGTCTTTCAAAGGGTATATAATCTTATCCAATACATATGGATTTTACTTACTCTCATTAAGAGAGAGATAAAGTAATGGAATTAGCTTCATATCTTACCCATATGAGCTATGTGAATATTACAATATAGTTAAGAGTGTAGAGTTTCAATCTAAGGTATAGGCAACTAATCACAAGAATGATGATGCAAGTTCAAATTGCATTTCTGCTATGATATTTTCATTGTATTCTTATCAGTTTTCTTGGGTATCGTTAATTATGTTCTATTTCTAAGTCTCCGTACTTTTAAGACCTTCTTTGTTGAAAATGGAAACTAGCTTGACTTTTGGAGGAATCGTAATTGGTATCTCAGTACATGGGATTGGAGTTAGACATTTGGATTTAAATTTGTTATTTCTTATCGTTCTGTAAATGAGACAGTGACATGAAATATCATTACTTGTGTCTTTTTGTTACAGTGCAAAGTACTGTAACATATTAATTTTGTGGGAATAATTACAGTGGGCATTTTCCACGTGTTTCAAGGTTTATTTCTATCTATTGTAAGTGATATTTTGTAGATTTTAAAACCGTTCTTTCTTCTAGCTTTGTAAATAAGCCTTTGACATGAAATATTGATGTCGTTTATCAGTTTCACTATCAATGCAAAGAGAATGTTACATATTTCGGTGTATCTATTATGGAGGTTGAGGGAATGACTACAGTGAATATACTACCTATGTTTCACTATTTGTTTTCTATTTGTTGTGCTATATTAATGTATATTTTCCATAACATATTACAATGTAATATGTCATAACATATATTACTATATAACGTATTACACTGTAATATGTTATACCATATTACAATGTAATTATATGTTATAGTAATATGTTATAACATAATGTAATTATATGTTATAGTAATATGTTATAACATATTACATTGTAATATGTTATACCATATTCCAATGTTATAATAGTGAATATACTACCTATGTTTTGGTGTATCTGTTCTGGAGGTTGAGGGAATGACTTCAGTGAATTTTCTGCCTATGTTTAAAATTTTGTTTCTATTTATAATAGTTTTATAATGGATATAATTTTTTTTGGTTTCTTAGTAGCCTTGTCACACCCCGAGATTCAAACCTTCATAAAGTTTGACTTCTACAAGTTCTTGGCAAATACAATGCACCAACAATTTTTAAATTTTAGGGGTACTAATTCATTCAGGTACCAGTCTCACTTGATTCATATGTTAATCCATCAAAACTACTCACATCTGGGTTATTTTAAGTCTAGGATGGTGAATGACCAGCCAACATGTTGCTCTCCCAACCATTGAGTGGCTGCCTATGGTAAAAGATCATGTCACCAGTAAAGGTTTTTTGCAGTATGTAAACTCTTTTATGTCTATATTAGACTTTATTATCCAAAATGAAGTATTTGTTATAATTATTCCTTTAGTCAAAGGGTCACTACAATTTCAAAACAACACCAAAGTGGGAGATTGGTTCCTTTTTTAGAGTCTATGGTTTGGAAGAGAAGTCATATCAAAAGTGAGTGCTGAATTTGGTTGTTATAGATACTGAAAAAAGTTAAATTCAATCAGTTGCTGACTAAAAAGCCAAGCATATTACATTAAATGTTGATCGGATGAATTTAAAGGAAAAACCAAATCTACACAAGTAAGTCACTCATGTCTTACACAGAGATGTGACCAAGACTCATGACATGAAATATTGATGTCGTTTATCAGTTTCGCTATCAATGCAAAGATACTGTTACATATTTCGTTGTATCTATTCTAGAGGTTGAGGGAATGACTACAGTGAATATACTACCTTTGTTTCACTGTTTGTTTTCTATTTTTTGTGCTATATTAATGCAGATTTTCCATAACATATTACAATGTAATATGTCATAACATATATTACTATATAACATATTACATTGTAATATGTTATAACATATTACGATGTAATTATATGTTATAGTAATATTTTATAACATATTACATTGTAATATGTTATAACATATTCCAATGTTATAATGGTGAATATACTACCTATGTTGCAGTGTATCTGTTTTGGAGGTTGAGGGAATGACTTCAATGAATATACTGCCTATGCTTCAAAGTTTTTTTCTATTTATAATAGCTTTATAATGGATATCATTGTTTTTGGGTTTCCAAGTAGCCTTCTCACACCCTGAGAATCAAACCTTCATAAAGTTTGACTTATGCAAGTTCTTGGGAAATAAAATGCACCAAAAATTTTAAAATTTTAGGGGTACCGAGTTATTTAGGTACCAGTCTCACTTGATCCATATGTTAATCCATCAAAACTACTCACATCTGGGTTATTTTAAGTCTAGGATGGTGAATGACCAGCCAACATGTTTCTCTCCCAACCATTGAGTGGTTGTCTATGGTAAGAGAGCATGTCACTAGTAAAGGTTTTTTGCAGTATGTAAACTCTTTTATGTCTATATTATACTTTATTATCCAAAATGAAGTATTCGTTATAATTATTCCTTTAGTCAAACGGTCACTACAATTTCAAAACAACACCAAAGTGGGAGACTGGTTCCTTTTATAGCAGTTTACTATGATAAGAGTCTATGGTTAGGAAGATAAGTCATATCAAATGTGAGTGTTGAATTTGGTTGTTCTAGAGACTAAAAAAAGTTAAATTCAGTTAGTTGATGATTAAAAATCCAAGAATATTACATTAAATGTTGATCGGATGAATTTAAAAGAAAAAACAAATCTACACAAGTAGGTCACTCATGTCTTACATAGAGATGTGACCAAGACTCATGACATGAAATATTGATATCGTTTATCAGTTTCGTTATCAATGCAAAGCGACTGTTACATATTTCGTTGTATCTATTCTGGAGGTTGAGGGAATGACTACATTGAATATACTATCTGTGTTTCATCGTTTGTTTTCTATTTTTTGTGCTATATTAATGCAGATTTTCCATAACATATTACAATGTAATATGTCATAACATATATTACTATATAACATATTACATTGTAATATGTTATAACATATTACAATGTAATTATATGTTCTAGTAATATGTTATAACATATAACATTGTAATATGTTATAACATATTCCAATGTTATAACAATGAATATACTACCTATGTTTCGATGTATATGTTCTGGAGGTTGAGGGAATGACTTCAATGAATATACTACCTATGTTTCAAAGTTTGTTTCTATTTATAATAGTTTTATAATGGATATCATTGTTTTTGGGTTTCCTAGTAGCCTTGTCACACCCCGAGAATCAAACCTTCATAAAGTTTGACTTCTGCAAGTTGTTGGAAAATACAATGCACCAACAATTTTTAAATTTTAGGGGTACCAGGTCATTCAGGCACTAGTCTCACTTGATCCATATGTTAATCCATCAAAACTACTCACATATGGGTTATTTTAAGTCTAGGATGGTGAATGACTAGCCAACATGTTTCTCTCCCAACCATTGAGTGGTTGCCTATGGTAAGAGATCATGTCACCAGTGAAGGTTTTTTTCACTATGTAAACTCTTTTATGTCTATATTAGACTTTATTATCCAAAATGAAGTATTTTTTATAATTATTCCTTTAGTCAAAGGGTCACTACAATTGCAAAACAACAACAAAGTGGGAGACTGGTTCCTTTTTGAGCGGTTTACTATGATAAGTGATGCAAGAGCATCATCAACAAGTACACGTGGCAGGACAACTCAGTGCCTGAGAGCCAATCCAAAGTCTCGAATGCTAGCCAGTACTAAAAATATTTTGAAATGATAGAAAACAAAAGAGGAAAGATTACACATGTGGAGACAAAATGAGCATGCGTGACTTGGGAGATTAACCCTAGTCTCAATGTAACCGCAATTAGATAGCAATTAGTTTGTTTCTTTTGTATAAAGAGATATTTTTTACACCCAAAGGAGGGGTTATGAGAATTATGAGAAAGTAGGAATTTGTGAACAATAGTTGTTGCTTTGATTTTAGTTGTAACCATTTTCTTGATTTTGAATGAAGATAACGGAGGAAATTTGATCCAATGTATGGTGTGTATAGTGTCTGCAATTTCCCTTTTGTTGTCTTAATCTTTTCAAGAATGAATGAATCTTGCTATGAGTGTATGTACCTTTGAAATGCTTGCATAAGAATTTAAAATTGCTTTTCTTCGTGAGCCAGTGCAAGGTGTGCACACAGTCCGCAAGGAGTGCATTGACAGGGTCTCTTTCGACTTGTAAAGATTAGAAGAAATAGTGTAAGACTTTCTTTGCAAGAAGGGTAAAGAGACTGTCACAAGGAGTGAACATTCTCACAAGAACTCGAATCTTTTGTAAATATCTATTGCAAAGAGTGCACAGACCTGGAATTTGACAAAGAGTCGAAGCGACTTCTTAAAGAATTTGAAGGATAAGAGGAGAAGGACGCCAGGAAGGCAAGAAAGGATTATTTTCAAGAATCTTTGGATCTGAGTTTGATGAATTTCCCCAAAAATAAAGAAGTGCTTGGGAGATCGAAATCTTTGGAGAGATCAAGCTCAGGAGGAGTATCACTTTCCAAGAAGCGTGAACAAGATCCAAGAAATGGACTCGCAGGAAGGTTAAAGGTCAAAGTCTTTAAATCCTTTCGAAAATCTTCTAAGTCTAAAGAAAGATTTAGCTTAGAGGGAATATCTAGACCATCCAGTCAACGTCCAAACAACGAGGAGAAAGTGCAGAGGAGGAAAGATCTCAATCATTCGATCTGAATTCCAGAGAACATATCTTAGTCACTCGATCTGAGAGCCAGAGAAAGGATCTTAGCCGTCTGATCTGCGCGCAAAGGGATTGTAGTCGCTCGATTAAGGTAAAGTGCACTAAACTTAAAGTTTTGAAAGTGTATAGGAGAATCGGATTTACGAAACTCCGAAATCATCAGATCCATCTGTTTTCAAGGAAGACATGTGGCGAGAGATCATCGTTTTCTCTGACTTGCAGGGTGGAAAGATTAAATAACAGAGTTGTGAGAATTCGCAAAATGCGAAGTTGTGAAAAGATCACAGTCGTTGATCATTCTTAAATCATCGAGACCATCCATCATCAAGGAGGACACGTGGTGGGAGCTCAGCATTTCATTGACTCGTGACTCGTAAGATTCAAATTTTGAGTCGCAAGAACTCGCTAAATGCTAAATCACAACATGATCTGAGCCGTTGATCAAAGGGGATATCTGGACCATTGATCCAGTGCCATCGCAATTTCGGCTATCGGGAGAACGGAGGCAAGGAGACTCCAAAGTCACAAAATGTGGAATCCTAATTTGATCATAGCTGTTGATGAAAGGAAGGATATGAACCGTCGATCCAGATCCATCACAATTTCAGCTATCGGGAGAACGGAGGCATGGAGACTTCCAAAGTTGTGAAACATGAAACATCGATTTGATCGTAGTCGTCGATCAAAGAAATATCTAGACCATAGATCTAAGGTCATCGCGATTTTGACTATGGGGGGAATGGAGGTAACAACCCTCCCAGAGTCGTAAAACGTGAAATCGCAACGTGACTTTCAATTAGGAGACTGGTCACAGCCTTCACCACATAAAGGGAGGGGCTTAACTAGGAGATTTAGCGTCTAAACACACTGAAGCTTAAAGGTGTTAAGGAGAAAGCTGCGGGTTCCATATAACCTATGATTTAAGGGAAAGAGGGCATGTTAAGTGGGTTTGAGGTTGTTGAGGCCCAAAGAGTCAAACAAACTCAATTTCTTGATTGATCCTAGATCGAGAGGTCACGCAGTCCTTAGGAGAGAAGGAGGGTTTGCATCAAGTACTCCCCCTGGACAAAAATTCATCAACTCTTGTCCATGAGTTCCTGTACCGACTTTCCATGCTTTTGGATATGAGCTTTCCCAACTGGCATATTCTATTGGATGTCCCTTCCACTTGACCATATATTCAAAATAGGTCTTCCTCTTGGTCTTCTTACTAATCCTCTAATCAACGATCTTTTCCATCTATGGTTTTTCTGCTATAGGAATTTGTTTCTCCCACTGAATCTTCCATTGATATATTGATCCCTCTGTTTCATCCTTCCTATAAGGATACATGTCTAAGACATTGAATATAGACGATATGTCCACATCATCTGACATCTCAATCTCATAGGCATTGGCATCAAACTTCCTCAATATCTTACATGGTCCTATATTCTTCATATTTAGCTTGTTATACGTCCCCCTAGGGAACCTTTCCTTCCTAAGATGTGCTAGAACCTAAAATGCTATTTCAAATTGGATTTCTTTGCGATGTTGATTAGCTCTGCGTTTGTACTCTTGGCTATAATTTTGTAACTACCCCCTGATATGGCTATGGAGATTCTTCATTTCTGTAGAAAAATCTTCTTCTCCAACGCTTCTGATCTCACTTTGTTCCAATTCTCTCAACTCAGATACTCCCCTAGGTTCCATTCCATACAATATTTGGAACAGGCTCTTCCCAGTGCTCCTATTTGGTGAGTCTTTGTATGCAAATTCTACTTGCGGTAGAACATGATCCCATTGATTATGGTGCTCAGTGACTAGACTCCTCAAAAAGTTTCCCAAACTTTTTTTTTCCACCTCAGTCGACCCATATTTCTGAGGTTGATAAGATGAGATAAAGGACAAATTTGTCCCCAACTTCTTCCACGGTGTTCTCCAAAAATGACCAACAAATTTCGTGTCTCTGTCCGATACAATGCTTCTGGGTAGGCCGTGAAGTCTCACAACATCCTTGAAAAATAGGTTTGCAACATGTGTTGCATCACTGGTCTTCTGACATGGAATAAAGTGTGACACATTGGAAAATCTATCCACCACCACAAATATGGAATCACATCCTCTTTGTGTTCTTGGTAGTCCCAACACAAAATCCATGCTTATTGCATCCCAAGGCCTCTCTCGTATTGGCAATGGTTGATACAATCCAGTGTTTTGTCTTTTTCCTTTTGCATGTTGGAAGATTCTACATCTGTTCACAAAATTTATCACTATTTGAAAATCTATCCACCACCACAAATATGGAATCAAATCCTCTTTGCGTTCTTGGTAGTCCCAACACAAAATCCATGCTTATTGCATCCCAAGGCCTCTCTGGTATTGGCAATGGTTGATACAATCCAATGTTCTGTCTTTTTCCTTTTGCATGTTGGAAGATTCTACATCTGTTCACAAAATTTATCACATATGTTCTCATACCTAGCCAATAGTATGAATTGCTCAACTGTGCAAATGTCTTATCATGGCCAAAATGTCTAGCCAATCCTCCACTATGTTTTTCCTTCAAAAGGTTATCCCTCATTGAGCATTTTTGTATGCACAATTGATTTCCCTTGAAAAGAAATCCCTCTTGAATCATATACTCCATCCACTGGCTCTCATCTCTCAACATAGTATTCATGCATGCTTCGTATGCTTCCTTGAAGTCTGGATCATCACTGCACATTTCCTCAAGGTGTTCAAAAACTAAGGTATTTACCTGAAATTCCTGTAGAGTCAAACATCTCCTGTTCAATGCATCAGTAACTTTGTTAGCATTCCCAACAATATGTTTTATGACAAAAGTAAAATTGTGCATATACGCAATCCACTTTGCATGTCCCTGATTCAATTTTTCCTATCTGGTTATGAATTTTAAAGCTTAGTTATCGCTATACAATACAAATTCTTGTGGGACAAGGTAATGCCTCCATTTCTTCAGGGTTTTGATTATTGCATAAAACTCCTTGTCATAGGTGGAGTATTTTCTCTTAGTCTCATTCAGCTTCTCGCTGAAGTAAGCAACAGGTTTATTTTCCTGGCTCAAAAATCCTCCAATTGCAACGCCACTTGCATCACACCTTACCTGAAACATCTTCTCAAAATTTG
The DNA here is from genome assembly GCA_032191745.1 of Picea mariana. Lineage (NCBI taxonomy): Eukaryota > Viridiplantae > Streptophyta > Pinopsida > Pinales > Pinaceae > Picea > Picea mariana. The sequence goes on along the minus strand of JASDQU010277754.1, from coordinate 4,615 downwards.
GAAAGACTAGAATCGGTCACTCCATTACTTTCTCCTTCAGTGTATTGAATCTCTTCTCGGCCTCCTCTGTCCATTTAAAATAGTTGTGTCTCTTCTTCACAGTATCCATCATTGGTGCACAAATTCCACTAAAATCTTTGATGAACTTCCTATACAAACTCGCTAACCCATGGAAGCTTCTTACCTCAAACATGCTCCTCGGTGACAGTTATTCTTTGATATCTTTCACCTTCTCCGGATCCATATTCAGTTCATTTGAAGAGATCACAAAACCCAAGTAAATGAGTTATGTCTTCATAAAAGAGGAATTCTTCAAGTTTATCAACATCTTTCCCTATTGTAGTCTCATCATCACTAATACCAGGTGTCTCAAATGCTCCTCTTTAGTCTTGTTAAAGATCAGTATATCATCTAGATACATAACAATGAACTTGACAATGAAATCTTTTAGTATTTCATTCATCAACCTCATAAAAGTACTCAGGGCATTGGTTAACCCAAATGGCATAATAAGCCACTCATACAAACCTTCATTTTTCTTAAAGGTTGTCTTCCACTCATCACCTTCCCTCATTTTGATCTGGTGATATCCACTTTTTAAATCTATCTTAGAAAAGAAATTTTCCCCACTTAAATAGTCCATCAAATAATCTATTCTTGGCAAAGGGAATCTATACATGATAGTGATCTATTTGATGGCTCTCGAGTCTATACACATTCTTCATCCTCCATGTTTTTTGGACTCAACACAGTTGGCACTACGCATAGACTCAAGATCTCTCTAACCAAACCCTTGTCTAACAATTCTTGGACTTGGTTATTTACCTCCTCATTCTCTCGAGGTGTCAGGCTGTAAGCTTCTCTGTTTGGTAGACTTTCTCCTGGTATCAAATTGATATGATGATTGATACTTTTTATGGGTGGCAATGAGTTGGGCACCTCATCCACCACTATGTCAGCAAAATTATCCAATAATTCCTTAACTTCTTCAGGAAAATCATCTATTGAAGTACTTGTAAGGATAACTCTGGGTTTACTCACCACAGCAAACTACATCTCCTGTTATTTTTTGACTTCTTTCAGGATTTCCTTCCCACTCATGAGAAGTATGATTGTGCTAGCTTCCCCTTTCACTTTCTTCTCCTCTATTGGCAGCAACATGTGTGTTCTACCATTCTTCTCCAAGTTGTATGTATTCTTCCTCCCATCATGAATGACATTCCTGTCAAAATGCCATGGTCTTCCCAACAAAATATGGCTTACATCCATGGGAATTACATCACGTCATCTCTATATCCTCCTATCTTAAATTCAACCAAGCATTTTTTAGCAGCCATTACCTGATGTCTTTTCTGCAACCATGAGAATTTATATGGCTCTAGGTGTGCAGTTGTCTCTAGCTCCAATTTCTCCACCATCTCTGTGGATAATAATTTATCAATGCTCCCACTATCAACTATCATCTTGCATAATCTGTCTTTAGTCTTGCAAGTTGTCCTGAATAGACTATTCCTTTGTACTGGCTTTTTAACTTCTGCCTCTGGTTTTAAGAGAACCTTCCTCATCATCATGGATGTTCCATCCTCTGCTCCCTATGCTTCAACATTCCATATTTGTGCTTCTGAAATGTGAGCTTCTCCTTCTTCTTTATTTTTTTGGGGGCATTCCCAAGACATGTTTCCTGTCTTTCCACAGGCATAACATATTATTCCTCCTCTGCCTCTTTCTCTAGAAGCATTTCTTCCACCGCCCTGTCTTCCTTGGGAACTTCCTCCTCTTTACGAGTGACTGTGTGGAGTTCCACCCTCGTCTTTAGGATTATGCGCCTTGTCATGGAAACTCCCTTGCCTTTGTTTGGGGCTAAGATTTTACCTCTACCTTATTTGCTTTGTTTTTTGGCCAACTTCTCTTCTTCCTTCACTGCAAACTGATAAGAATCCTCAACTGTCTTTACCGACATCATTATGAGCTCATCCTAGATTTTGTACCTTGGGCCATTCATATATGTTGGTTACTAATTTCCTTTACCATCTTAGTTATTGACCCAGGGTTCATGTCTTTCGGGTTTCTAACAAAGCCTCTAAAACTATCAGCCCTCCTGGCACAGTACACAGAGTGCACTGCGCAGTCTCACCAAAGATAGCTTTAAATGGGTGGTTGTAAGACTCAGGTGTTTATAGCCTAGGATTGAGTATGAGATAAGGTTTTATTAATCAGAGTCATATACTATGAATTGTGATTACAATCTATTGTTACTCACGGGTGCACATTTATCTTTCACAGTTTATATCCCGAACAACACAATTGTGTTCCATAACAATGTATTAAGTCGTGAATTAAATATAACAACTAAATGCTAAAAGAAAACAAAGATATACATGCATTCATCACATTACATAGATATTACTGTGGTTCACCCCCTCCTGGGCTACGTCCACAAAGATTTGGCTCTTGGCTCTCTTATTAAGGTAGTTCTGCATCTCCAGCACTGCGTGCTTACAATTCTCCTCGGATGGGTAAGATCTATATGAGGCGTACTAGATCGCACTAGGCTCCAAAACATGTGATTTAATCCTCAGATATTCCTTCTCTCCTCTATTCTTAGATCAACATCTTACGAAAATGGTTCATAACAGTATTACATAACACATCAACTCATACATATTGTGATGGAATATTACAAAAGATGAACTAATAAAAAAAGTGAACCAACCTTTATATGATACATGCGTATCTATATTTATATATATCAGGCTCTCCATCCATTTACAATGTATTACCAAAACCCTAACCCTACCGACGTCAGGTCTTCCTCCCATGTGCACATGTTGTTCTTCCTACAGCTGTCGCTTTCCTTGTGCACGCTTTCTTGCATGCGCATGTGTTGTTCTTCCTCAAACTATTACTTCAATTTTTTCACACTTTCTTTCCCATGATCATCCTTCTTTCCACTTCGACCTAGTGCCAACAGGCCCCCAACACTAACATGTGACTCCTCCCAAGTCACCTAATCTTTCTGAGCTTCTTCGATCTCCTTGGTGATCGTCTGGAAATTTTCCTTGAGCTCTACTCCTTTTGTCAGTGCCTGCGTGGTCTTCTCCTTGATGGTGTCTACTACCTGAACTACCACTTCATCAGTCAGCAATCCTACACATTCGGCCTAGGTCTGTGCTATCTATTTTTTAGCTCCTTCTGTCTGTCCAAGTACTTCTACTACCCATTCCTGTAATAGTTCTATTTGAGCTTGACATTCATGTTTCTACTTTTGCACAATGATAATTTTTGTTTGCATCTTCTTCTTCTCTTGGGTCCCTTTGACTCGTTATGGGATTGGTATGGTCTTCTGCCGCTGTTTTATTTCGTAGATCATTGCATTGATCCTTTCCTCTTCCTTGTCCCAACGTTGGACCTGTGGATCCTCCTCCAACCTTGTCCAAAGTTGTGTTGCTTTATCGAACAATTCAGTTGTTGTGCTAACCTATTGTTCCATCTCCTGCAGTTACTTTGTTGCTTCCTGCTTCCTTTGCTCCTTCACTCTCAGTGGAGTGGTTGGTGTGAGTTGTTTGTGAAGATTCTCGAGCTCCTTCTGATACCTATCAATTTCCTGCGCAATCTGGTCAATCTTTCTTGCTACTGGGAGTTCATTTCCTTGCGCGGTGCTTGGGATTTTCTCAAAAATTCCTCCGACTCTTCGTTCCAGTTCGTTCATGCGTTCTTTTTCCTCCGTTGTAGTCTAGTTGGTTAGGATAATTGGCTCTCACCCGAGAGACCGGGGTTCAAGTCCCAGCAATGGAACCATTTGTTGGTTACTACCTTCCTTTACCATCTGATTTATTGACCCAGGGTTCATGTCTTTCAGGTTTCCAACAAAGCCTCTAAAACTATCGACCCTCCTGGTAAACCAAAATTCAACACAGTACACAGAGTGCATAGCGCAGTCTCACCTGAAATAGATTTAAATGGGTGGTTGTAACACTCAGGTGTTTATAGCCTAGGATTGAGTATGATATAGGGGTTTATTAATCAGAGCCATATACTACAAATTGTGATTACAATATACTATTACTCACGGGTGCATGTTTATCTTTCACAGTTTATTTCCCGAATAACACAATTGTATTCCATAACAATGTATTAACTCATGCATTAAATATAACAACTAACTTCTCAAAGAAAACAAATATATACATGCATTCATCACATTACATAGATATTACCATGGTTCACACCCTCCTAGGCTCTGTCCACAAAGATTTGGTTCTTGGATCTCTTATTATGGTAGTTATGCATCTCCAGCATCGCGCGCTTACAATTCTCCTCATATGCGTAAGATATGTATGAGGCAAACTATATCGCACGAGGATCCACAGGCTACGATCTAATCCTCAGATCTTCCTTCTCTCCTCTGTTCTTATCTTAACAGCTTATGAAAATGGTTCATAACAGTATTACATAACGCATCAACTCGTACATATTGTGATGGAATATTACAAAATCCGAACTTATAAAAAAAGCGAACCAACCTCTATATGATACCTGCATATCTATATTTATATATATTGGGATCTTCAACCATTTACAATGTATTACCAAAATCCTAACCCTACCGACATTA
>JASDQU010277750.1:0-14899 GCA_032191745.1 Picea mariana | reverse complement strand
CAAGCCCTGTAAACGGTCAATCTCTCAAATAATGTCAATAACCATTTCCAGTCTGCAAGCGCCATGTAACTCTTGATGCATGACAACATACATACTTGAGTAATAAGAATTGTATGCTTGTGTTATTGCAAACCATTCTTCATCACAATAAACCTCATGCAGCCCTGCATCAGATTCTATTTCAATAACCTGAATAAAATTGTAGCTAGGAAGACACCTATCTAGTGCAAGAAATTTTGTGATAGGTCCATTCTTCCCATGTTGAATAACTGCTGCAAATTTAGTGTGCAGATGTATGGAGAAGCGATATGAAGGCTTCAACTTATTCAAAGTTCTTTAGCAGGTTTACTTCCCAATGTCTTTTTTAAATCATTGAATGGATAACATTCATGTGTTGATGGCAGGAAATTGAGATAAAAATCATGCTGGATGGAAGTGGATAAACACAATACTTTCAGCATGCTAGTTCCTAAAGTAATCCAACTAAACCATTTTCTTGTTACACAGGCTTCACCCATTTGGCCCTATCCAAACTCGTTCAATGCTTCACACATCAAACATGTAAATATCATCACCGATCATGGAAGAAAAATCATTGGCAGAAAAATCTTTGGTAGCTAGAGACTATGGAGACTTGGGCATCTCCTCAAATCTGAATTACTTCCTTGTACAATAAAAACGCGTTATTCTTGAGATCATTGCAGTGAAAGCCTTTGTGCCAATGAAATGGAAGTTGCTGTAGTGAAAAGTCTTATTACAAAGGCCCTCATAGAAAGCACATGTATCTAATCCTCATAAATTGATTGGCTTGGTGATTGACAGGAGTAAATATCGGTTTTCTTTCCCTATAAACACCATGTCTATTGCTCTCATCGATGCTTTGATTCTGGTAGTTTGGCGATGGATAACTCAAACTTTGCATCTCGACGCAAATCCTCCTGTTCGTGGATTTTCCTCATGGCCAGATGCCTTCGACCTATCAAACATTCCAACAACCAAGCTATGCTTACCAAAGGATTCCTGTGCACAAATCCTTTGCCTGCAAATCATGCGTTTGGGAACTGTCCATTTCACGTTCACAGATCGTATCCCCATGCATCAGATGTTTAGATCCTTTAGCCTTTTGAATGCACATGCATATACATAGTTGATGATATGAGTGGAGTATGTGGTATACAAATTGGCACTGAGATTTGTGTGACATGTGTTATTTTATGACAATTTAGGAGCTCGATGGGACAGGTTAACAGATGGCTAACTCTTCACTTTCAACAGCTTAGAACATCCTGTGCCAACATTTTTAGTTGCCGAAATTGGGAGCTTTCGACAACTTACAACATAATAAAATTCGACCCTTAGCTGCCGAAAGCTAATTCTTTAGCAATTTTTTCTCATGACTTTAAAACAAATATTCTTTGAAAAGACCATTCTAGAAAAATTAGGAGAAATTTGGGAAGAATCTATCACCTAATGACTTGGAATCCTCAAATAAATTTGAGGAGATAACAACTGGATCCTATTGGGGATAAAATCCTCCTTGTGAGGTCTCAAGAACCTCAGATTTGATGCCTTTCCTAAAAACAACAAAGCTCAAACTAAACCTAAACTCTAGTGTTCCATTGGGCATGGAGTTATTTGCAAAACTAATAGAAAAGAAATGATATTTACAAATGGAAAGCTTGAACTTGCAATTTCATTGGGCATGGATTCGACAGAACAACCACCTTCTGAACACCTTTCAAGAACTGCCTTTATTACAACAAACTAACTGACACTACTGTTGAATAACTTAAAAGAAGATAAAAGCTCGGGAAGCGAGCTTATTTCCTGCACTACCCTACTCTAACAAAATCTGCAATTTGGTTAGGTAAAGGCTGACTTCCATAACAACCATTCAAGTAGTTTCAATACTAAAATAATCTTGTCTTTGTCACTGATCAACATATGATATCTGAAAAGTAACGACAGTGATAAGAACTCGGTCAAGAAACCATACTCACTGGAACACATGGGAGAGCTAAAAAATATGAAATTTTCATGTTTTCTAAAATGTATGATTCCATGAAGTCTGCCACCGGATCTTTGAAAACAAGATTAGAAACATGCTAATCTACGGAAAACATCTGCACATCTATGAAAACCTCCTTGCTGGAAGATCGATGCCACTCTAATTCTATTTTGATCAGATCTTGATCATCAATCACTACAACTTCCTTTTCAGAATAGTTCTCAGAGGATAAAGATAAAACAATGTTTAAATCACAAGGATTATGATCAGCTAGAAACATGTAGTTGTTAATGCAGTCATCAACTATTTCATTTTCAATATTTTGACATGTATACCTGCTCATTGAAACATCTGCAAACACTGAAGAATCTGATTCACAGTTTGAAATAAAATCACCTGCTTCCTGCTATTCCAAAACTGCCTCGTATTCACTATCTTCTTGCTCAAAATATGAACCATACTGACATTCTGCTTGCTCATGTGCATACAGATTTTCAAAGTAAACCTACTCTCAGATCCTTCTGGAAGCACATATATTCTCCTCAATCTCTAGAGCATATTCAAACAAGCATCTTAGGGATGAAGACTTCCTTTCTAACAGGAGGAGGGCAAGCTCTGACTGGAGACCCATAACATAATATATCATGGTAGTAGTCGCTATAGGCCGGATCTCCAAAGTCATAACATGATAAATGTTGTATAACCTTCGATTGAAGATAGGCAAATCTTCATCCTCCTCTCTCTTCAAAGCGTAGACATCAACGAGATACAAATCAAGAGATTTGTTCTCACTCTAATGCTTCAAAAAAACATTTGACAGCTTGATCCAAGAACCAATGGAATCAACTCTTAGACCATTAAACCAAATAGAAGCATATTTGAACAAAGACTTAGAAAACATCCTCATGATCACATCATCATGAACAATCTCGAATCGATCAATTTTTTTTTCAAAGGATTCCAAGTGCCTCTCAGCTGAAACTTGATTCTCTCTAGAAAACCAGGGAAGATATTCAAGGTAGTCAAGAGGATAAGGGTTAAGGTGATATGGCAGCCTTAAAGGCTTGAACATATTCATTATGATTTTAGATAAGAAATCAATGGGATGATCATGAGGTGTAACAAGCTGATTGGAAGGCTCAATAGTCATTCAAATCTGAGAAGGTTTTGAGTCGGTTTTGACCTCCTTGAGGTTATATGGCTGATCAGTTTCAAGAGAGATTTGTATGCAAAGCTCATCTTTATGAACATGCTGAGGTAAAGAAATAGGATCAACATCAACAACATAAGGAGGCTGCAAGCTATCTCTCCTAAAGATGGATATATGAAATAAGAATGATGATGATCTGAATATACAAAACAAAAAATGATTCTCTTGACATGTGAAGGGAAAAGCATGAAGGAGCTGATAAAGAAAAAAAAATCTCATGTAGAAGACTAATGAACTAATACTTGGGTTTAAAATTCAGCCTCTTCATCTTTCTGTTAACCGTATCCTCCCCAGTGGAGTCTTTAATTGTGGAGTCGCAAGGCAGATTACTATAGTCAATTCTGTTTCTGTGTCCTTCCTTTGTCTACCATCAAAAGTCGGATCTATGTTGTTCTCCCAGGGAAACTAGCTTCACTTCCGTTCCTCGGCAACAACGCCAATTTGTTATCACTCCAGGAGTCTTTCCCTGACTGTAAAGGGAATGATCCTGGTAACTTAAATGTTCAATAATATACGGGAAATAAGATCAAGTCGGATCACTTAATATGCTCACATTCACTCAAAAAACATATGAATCCACTCGAAGATGAAAGGTTTTCGACTATACTTCTCATAAGGTTTTAAATAAAGGGTGTGAAAGTAAGGAGAACACTTATTATACTATTATAAATATGCATACAACAACATACGTGAATTGTCCAGCTATGACAGGTAAAGTACTTATCATTCTAGCAGAAACATACATACGATTGCATACATAAATGGGCAGACATAACAGGCAAAGAACTTGCAGTTCTAGTTCATCAATGCAATGATAAGATGACAATTATCAAGCATTAGATAAACATAAGAACATGAACATAATATTCATGAACAAGTGCAGAAAAGAAAAGAGATGAAGGTTTGAACAAAACATAGTGAAAGAAGCTTTTGTGTCAAGATGAATCCATAAATGTCTGAAATACAAAGTAGAAATTAAATTCCCAAGGTTGAACCACAGTCCTCAGACTGTTTTCTCCCTCCCCCTTTTTACCATATTTCAATAAGCTTAAATAGACTTTACATAGCTGTTACAAATCCCAAGAAAGTGGATCTCAAGCTACTTGTAAAAAAAAAAGATTAATCTAATTACAACAGAAAGGAAAAGATCCTATCTTTAAGGGATTAGATCCCATCTAAAACTTGAGTCTTCAAGTACCACATGAGCTATATTTGAGGAGAAAGAAGTCTTCTTGAATCATCTTTGCAACCTGGAGCATGATTTATCATATAAAAATCAAGAAGAAGTCAACTTTGAGTAAAATTATGCCACCTGTTGATCTTTTGTAAATCTCCGCACTTTCGAAAGCTTACACATATAGAACAGTGCAGAACAAGCTGCCGAAAGTCAAGGGATTCAATTTTGATTGTCCCATACACTTGGAGGTATAATATTAATATCCTCAACTGGAGAATAGAGGCAAGCACGGGCAAGAAGAGATAACACAAGCCCTGTAAACGGTCCATCTCTCAAATAATGTCAATAACCATTTCTAGTCTGCAAGTGCCATGTAACTCTTGATGCATGGAAACATACATACTTGAGTAATAAGGATTGTATGCTTGTGTTATTTCAAACCATTCTTCATCATAATAAACCTCATGCAACCCTGCATCAAATTCTATTTTAATAACCTGGATAAAATTGTGGCTAGGAAGACACCTATCTAGTGCAATAAATTTTGTGATAGGTCCATTCTTCCCATGTTGAATAACTGCTGCAAATTTAGTGTGCAGATGTATAGAGAAGTGATATCAAGGCTTCAACTTCTTCAAAGTTCTTCAACAGGTGTACTTCCCAAAGTCTTGTTTAAATCATTGGATGGCTAACATTCATGTGCCGATGGCTCGAAATTGAGATAAAAATTGTGCTGGATGGAAGTGGACAAAATCAATACTTTCAGCATGCTAGTTCCTAAAGTAATCCAACTAAACCATTTTATTGCTACACAGGCTTCGCCCATTTGGCCCTATCCGAACTCGTTCAATGCTTCACACATCAAACATGTAAATATCATCACCAGTCCTAGAAGAAAAACCATTGGCAAAAAAATCTTTGGTAGCTAGAGACTATGGAGACTTGGGCATCTCCTCAAATCTGAATTACTTCCTTGTACAATAAAAAAGCATTATTCTTGAGATCATTGCAGTGAAAGGCTTTGTGCCAGCGAAATGGAAGTTGCTACAACGAAAAGTCTTATTACAAAGGCCCTCATAGAAAGCACATGTATCTAATCCTCAGAAACCGATTGGATTGGTGATTGACAGGAGTAAATATCAGTTTTCTTTCCCTATAAACACCATGTCTGCTACTGTCATCGATGCTTTGATTCTGGAAATTTGACGATGGATACCTCAAACCTTGCAGCTCGACGCAAATCCTCCTATTCGTGGCTTTTCCTCGTGGCTAGATGCCTTCGACTTGTCAAACATTCCAAAAACCAAGCTATTCTTACCAAAGGATGCCTACGCACAAATCCTTTGCTTGCAAATCAGACGTTTAGCAACTGTCCATTTCGCATTCAGAGATTGAATCCCCATGCATCATATGTTTATATCCTTTAGCCTTTTGAATGCGCCGGCGTATACATAGTTGATGATATGAGTGGAGTATGTGGTATAGAACTCGGTGCTGAGCTTTGTGTGACATGTGTTAGTTTATGAAGGTTTAGGAGCCCGACGGGACATGTTAACTGGTGGCTAACTCTGCACTTTCGACAACTTAGAACATCCAGTGCCAGCCTTTTTAGCTGCCAAAACTGGGAGCTTTCGACAACTTACAACACAATAAAATTCAACCCTTAGCTGCCGAAAGCTAATTCTTTAGCAATTTTTTCTCATGACTTTCAAACAAATATTCTTTGAAAAGACCATTCTGGAAACATTAGGAAAAATTTGGGAAGAATCTATCACCTAATGACTTGGAATCCTCAAATAAATTTGAGGAGATAACAAAAAGTATAATGTTCAATAGTTTAGATTTGTATGTGTTCCAACATAGGCTCCATCTGGGGATCACATCTCCTTGTGAGACGTGGAAGAACAGTAGACCAAGTGCCTTTATTGGGAAAATGGAGTCATTATTGCATTTCTAGAAAACACCTTTAGGAGCTAATCATACACATAAAACCGAAATTCAACCTAGCCTTAGAAAACCTTCAAAACACATCTAATTTATTGATTTCAAGTTATGTTATTTAAATTTTTTCTTAGAAATGAGTTTGGATCTGTTTAAGATAATCAAAATGACTTTAACCAAAATATCAGACTTTGACCGGTTTCGTTCACATCAAGGTTAAGTAGATGTAATAATTTATTTAGGGAATCCCTCGTTGGTTCAGAATGTAAATATTACCGGAAAGAGAATTAGACGTCAGAGTATGATTTGTAGATATGTATGACAACCATACAAATATCATAGATATTGCTTCACTTCCAACGAGCCTGTTCAATACGCCGATGAAGTTATCTACTTCTCCCATTGAATTTCCTTTCACCACTTCAATTAGAACTTTGGCATTTTGCTGAGATGAGGGCAATAATTACATGAATTTCCTTTCATCTTCTCTTTGGACAAGATGGGGGCAATGAAATTATGAATTTCCTTTCACCATCTGTCTTATATTTTAATATTTTGAAGTGGGGGAAATCAATATTTATGTATTATACAAGGGATGCTATCTGCTTAAAATTTTAAAAGGAAGGTCTGTCATAATTTTTTGGTACACTCTGAAACTAATTTTCTCCCAATCTTCAATATACCTTCGCCTATAGGGAAGATTTTATAAGGATTTTGATTTTCAGGGATTGACCTTGAGCGAATTATCCAGTTTAAAATCCGATAGAAGAGCTAAAGTTATTAGGATTAGCCTAGACATACTTTCTTTCAGTTAAAATCATAGGAACATAAAGATTTTCGCCTAATCTCGTTTGAAGATATGTTTTTAAGTTTTCAGAGTCAAGGTGCAATTCTTTCTTTCTATGAAGACCCAAGAAATGTAGTGAAAATCAGAAGAGAATAAAGGCCCAGGGATAGGAAAAATAAAATAGAACGAGGACTCATAGGGCCTGATGCAAGAGAATCTCATTCCCACACAAGTTTGTTTATTAATTCTCAATTTTCCTTTCAAGCCCTTTTTATTCTTATTTTCTTTTTCTTGTTATTTCATTTTTATTTCATTAAGAGAAGGCTTCATAATTAACCTGTAATTTTATACTTTTCTAATTCTTGATCAGGTGACAATATTTTCATGAGTTAAACCCTCTTTACATCTGATAAGATTTCCTTAAAATTTTAGTTTGAATTAGTGGGGTAGGAGTTCATACCTCAGATTTCCTTTGTATTTTCAATCAAGTAGATCATTAATTTATCACCTATTTTGAGAGAAAGCGAATGTTTTGAAAAATGAGTGTTGGATTCTGATGCATCCTTATCTCTTGTCTAACAATAAATATTTTTCACAGGAACAAAATGGGAAATGTCAGACAATTCCGCAGAATAAAGACGGTATGTGATACATATGCTTTTATATTCTGCTTTGATGATATCAAGTAAACATGGTTTATTTACAGAAAGGAAAAATTTCCATTTGAAAAATGAAAACAAACGTTGATCCAAATCGATATATACAATGGGAATCTGAAATATGACTACTACATAAAATGTTTTAGGTAATGCCCCTTGATAGGAGCGTCGAGAATTTTTCCATCGAGATTCTCTAGTAAGAAGGAATTCTCCCCCTCAACAGTTGCAATTCTGAATTGTCCAAACTAGAGATGGTCGAACTTGCCATGTTTCCCCACATCTTCTTTCCTAGTGTCCCACTTCAAAACTAGATCGCCAGGAAGAAACTCCCTGTCTTTGGATATTTTATCAAAAAGGGCCTTCATATTATCTTGGTACTTTTGAATTTTATCGTCTACTTCAACCCTATTTTGTTGAAATTCGATTATTTGATTTATCCTTCTTGTAACGTTGTTTGGCTCTTCATTTGCACCTTGCCATAGCTTAATCATAGGAAGAGCAAGATTGATAGGAAGAAAAATGTCAGTACCATAAATCAATTGAAAAGGGGACATACCTATTGATATCTTGGTGCTGGTTCAGTTCGCCCATAAGGCGTATTTCAGGTGGATGTGGCAAGCCTTTTTATTTTCTGTCAACACTTTTTTTATTATAGTCATCAGGCTCTTGTTAGAAGATTTGGCCAACCCATTACCCTGAAGATAATAGGCTGTAGAATGTCCTAACACAATGTTGTACTTTTGGCAAAAATTGATCATTGCCATAGATTTAAAAGCTTGGGCATTGTCAGTGACTATTTTCCGAGGACAACCAAATCTTGATAGGATGTTCTCGTCCAAGAATTTTATTACTACCGAATCCATAGCATTCCGAGTTGGAATGGCTTCTACCCACTTCGTGAAGTAATCAGTAGTAGTTAGAGTCAATCTATGTTGAGTGCTTTATTGCGGATGGATTTCTTCGATGAAGTCCAGCCCCCGTTGTTGAAAACGTGCTTCAATTTTTACTGGGATTAAAGGCAGGGTAAGGAGCTTCTGCTTACCAGCGAACAGTTGGCACGAATTACAGGCTCTGAATTTTGTGTTCACATCGGTGAATAATTTTGGCCAGTAATATCCAGCCCTTAAAATCTTGTAGGCTGTTGCTCTCCAGGCATGCTGTCCTCCAAACACTCCTTTATGGAATTCTTCGATGACACCTTCTGTTTCAGATTCTGTTAGGTAATATCAAAAGAAACCTAGAGGGTCTTTCCAATACAACTAGCCATCAATAATACAATATTTAATTGCCTAAAGCTTCAAGGTCATGACTTTAGACAGATTCATGTCAATTGGGCACTGAAGAGTGAGGAGGTATGTAACAACGTCGTGATACCAGGTAGAGGCGGGAAAATTATCTTCAATTCGAACAATAGGTGCTCGATCACCAATTTATTCTATATCTAGGAGGGATTCATGTGATTATAGATTATTTATCCTGAGCGCCCTGAAATTCGATTCGGATAACAGCTTCGCCAGGCCTTGACCTTTGACTCTCTTGGTCGGCTTCACTTCTAGATCAAACTCTTGAATTTTAGGCAACCATCGACCTCTTCTTCCATCACTGTTTGGTTGAACCAATATGTCTTTGACAACATTTGTTGGCACTTAAGCGATTATTTTGGAATGCAATACATATGTTCTGAAGGCTTTGAGAGCTTTCACCATTGGTTACTTGAATCCTTCCTCGTTCTTTTGCAGTAGTACCGCTACAACCTTATGTTCATAAGCGAATGAGAAGATCAAGAATTCCTTTGTAAAGTACAGACTTGCTAGCACAAGCACTTCCCCTATAGCTTTCTTGATGCCCTCGAAAGAGGATTTAGCTTCAATAGTCCATTTCACTTCGCTGTCTTTCCTCAACATATCTGTAATCATTTTAATTATTTCAACAAAGTTGGGAATAAATCTTCTCAAAAAGTTGATATTTCCTAAAAAATATTGAATTTCTTTTCTATTTCTAGGAATATTAATCGTGTTTATAGCCTCAAATTGCTTAGGGTCGACCTTGATTCCTTCTTTTGACACTATATGACCCAAGAGATTACCTTCTTGCATATTAAAATGTGATTTCTTGGGATTAAGAGACAAACTTAACTTTCTACACTTTTCGAAGGCCTACTTGAGGTGTAGCAAATGTTCTGCATCAGAGTTAGAAAATACCATCAAATCATTAAGATAAATAACGATGAATTTTCCTCTCTCACCGACGAACGCGATGTCCACCGCTCTTTGGAAAGTAGCCCCTACATTCATCAAACCAAATGGCATTTTATTGTACATAAAGTTTCCCCATGGAGTGGTAAACACAGTCTTTTCTCTGTCGTCTTCATGGACAACAATTTGATTGTATCTTGAAAAACCATCAATCATGGACATCCAGTTAGCTCCAACTACCTTTTATAGAACATGATCCATTTTCGGGAGCGGGTAGTTCTCTTTGAGGGACGACCGATTTAAGTTTCTGAAATCTACACAGAGTCTTATTTCACCATTTTTCTTTCTGACAGGGACTAAATTCGCCACCCATTTGGAATACCTGAGTGGAACGATAATTTTTGCATCAAGAAGTTTCTTGAATTCCCTTTCTATCATTGGTAGGAGAATATGGTTTATCTGTTCGAGTTTCTGTCTGAAAGGTTTAGTACCATGTTTTAGAGGAATCTTATGTTCAATAACATAGGTGTCGTAAGTTTTCAGATCATCATAAGACCAGGAAAAAACATCTTTGTACTGCCTAAGCAACTCAACATACTTGCTCTTCATTTGGGCTGGAAGGTATTTTGATATCTTGACCATTTTGGGATCTTCGTCAGTTCCTACATTACAGTCTTCAACTTCTTCGGGTTGGGGACCTAAGGTAGAATTTAAAGGTATATCATCATGTTCAAACAACCTTTCTTAGGGGATCAGGCCTCTGAGAATCTAATTATTCTTAAGCACGAGCATGTAGTGGTTTGCAATCTTGTCTTGGAATTTTTCTGGGTTCTCTCCTTCTTGCATAACCCAAGCATGATCATTTTGGTTTTCTTGATCTATGTGAGGTTCAGAAAAATCATCAACCATCTCTAGAAAATATTTGATTTGTTCGTCATCTTCTAACACTTTATAGTGCTGAACATTGTTTACGATCGAAGGTCTATGCCTCATCTCAATGTGATACTTCAATTTCAGGACAGTAGGGGGTATGAAAGTCGCAACAAATTTGTCCAAGGAGTCAACTTGTTGATTCTCTATCCTAGGAATAGACTGAATATTAAAAGATGAGAAGAATTTCTCTATAAGATCCCAGGCACAATTCATGTATGATATAAACCTTGGATGCTTAGTTTGATACTGTTGTTTCCCTTGTTTTACAATAAGCTCTGCATCACCATAAGCTATTAGATGTTCGATTTTTAACTTCCTTGCAGCTTCTAATCCTAATACCAGAGCTTCATATTCCTAGACATTATTCTTATAATCGATATCCCATTGTAATCTATAAGAGAAGGGAATAAAATACTCATCACCTAGTGCCATGAATAAAACTTTGACTCCTTCTCCTTCGTAGGATGAGGCACCATCGAAGAACATTTTCCACATTCCTTCTCTAACATTTACATTTTTCTTTGTTTTTTCTATTTTTTTTTATTTTGTTCTTCTGTACATTCTTCGAAATCATCATCTATAGATAATATACAATTTCATAAGTCCTGATCAACAACATAGACTAGGTAATTATTTGGGTTTTGAGGGTCACTTACAGTATACGCCAGTCTAGTTTCTCTGTACAATTGTGTGAATTCCCCACCAAAAATTGGGATCGTAGAATAAGTCATGTCCAGCTGAACTGATCCTCCTAATTTGGCACCCCAAGACCTGGATAGGAGTATGTCATACTCAGTAGGGATGTCCGCAACGACCACATCCATAAGGATACTTTTCACAGGGATCTGAGCAAGATTTACTACCAAATCTTTAATCATGCCTAGACACTTAACATTTCTAGAATCAAATGAGTATAAGTCTTGATAAGTTCTAGTAATTTTGAGGCCCAAATTTTCCATGATAATTTTAGGCATTAAATTATGAGAGGCCACATAATTTAACATGCAATTGTGGAGTAAATGGTCATGCACGGTTAGTGTAATATAAAACAGAGCAACAAATTCCTTCTTGTTTTCAATGTGCAGACCGAACATGATCGTAGGTCTTTCATCCTGCATATTAATAACGTCTACATGACATTCAACATTGGAAAAAATGATCACTTTAGCGATTTGAATTTTATAAATCGGGTTTTTTGCAAGTTCAACCAGAGGCATTGGGATTTTAATTTTATTAAGTTCATTTTCTAAACTAAAACCTCCAATTGTTTTTTCAATTTCTTTGGTTGGAGCTTCCATTTCTATATTTTCCGGTTTCTTAGCTTACATTGTTCTTGTTTCAACTGGATTTGTTCAGGAAACTCGTGTTTCAGTTGGTGGTTTAGTAATTGCTGCCTCACACGTTTTACTTCGCGACAAAATCTTTTTTGGTGGAACATTCGTAGAATTTTTTTCTTTGGGCCTTAAATCATACCTTTGTTGTAGTTTGACCATTATTGAGTCGGCGAGACCTTGATACATAGAGTCTCCCAAATTATTGATGTCTGCATCATTCTCAAACAGGGATTCCAAGTCTAAATATTTCTCATAATCCTGCCTGGTTAAATGTGGCTCCATATTGTCATCTCTAAGGTTATTCATATCTTCTTCTAACTCCTCATAATTTTGCATTTCATCCCTCTACATAAAATGTTCAGTTTCAAACAGGGCTTGGATCTTTTGATATTCATTTTTTACTTGTCTCTGTTGTATGTGGGGGTCAGGGTTTTTCTTGAACTGATTCCTAACAGATGGATCAAGTTTGGCTTGATCTAATTCCATTCTGGATATTTTGTTTGATAAATATTTGATTATCTTGGCCATCTCATCCATTTTTTCTTCTGCAAATTTCCCATATCTAGAGGGTCCTGCCTGCTCTTTGAAACACCCAGGTTCTTTGGTTCCCGTCTCGACCTTAGTTTTTAATTTCCTGGATGACATCATATTGTATTCAATTTCTATGGCATCGTCTTACGTTCCTAATAAAGTGGTATATCTCCTTTCTCTCAGAAGTAGAGCGAAGTCGGGATCAAAAGATCCTGCAAAAGTTACCTTTGTAGCAGGTTGGGGAGGTTTGACTTCGACTGGTATTTTGTTATACAGTTTATTGAACCTCTGGATAAATTCAAGAACTGATTCATAAGTCTTCTTTCTTAAATCCCCAATCTCGGTTAAATAATAAAGATGGTCCTTTTTCTCTCTTGACTGTCTTAAGAAGGCATTTTCTAGTTTGTCGTATGATCGTATGGAATGTACATGGAGTCCTTTGAACCAAGTTCTCACTTGTCCTTCAAAGGTTTGTACTAACAACCTTGAGTAAATGTCCTCGTGTTCAATGCCAAGGATATCAACAAACTGATCAAAAAAGGCTATGTGTTCAGTTGCGGTTAAATCTCCTTCTCCCATGAATTTGGGGAGGTTCTTCATGTAATTTTCGGACAAATCATGAAGGACAACAGGGAGGACCAAGGGAGCGTATCTAGAAGCTACCTTAGCAAATATTCTAGGAGGTTGACCTTTTCTGCCAACTCCACCACCTCTACCACCTCTGATGCCTCCAACACCATCCGTCATAAGTCTAGGAGACAAACTTCGGGGGTTTAAAAGGGGATTCTCAAAAACTGCGAGGGACTGAGCTGCTGACTGTTCAATTACTTCAGGTTGTGGGGAATGAAACTTGGGGAAAAGAAAACTAGGATATGGAAGATCTATATATGGGGGAAAAGGGAAACTTGGGCCAAGTTCCTTAGGTTTACTGGATGTATATATGTGAGAGATGATAGGAGATGAATCTGAGCATAAAACGTACTCTTAAGAGCTTCGGGAAACAACAAGCTTTTCTTCGGGAAATGAGAGAATGGGTAGATCGTTAATTACATAGGGAATTGAAAGGTATCCTTCGTTGGTAAAAGTATGTGTCGAGTCAATTTCAACTTTTATCTCGGGAACAATTACCTCTGGATTTTCGAGTTTAACCTCATGTTCAATAGTCGATGCCTTTGCAGAATGAATTTGTTTAAAACCTTCTTTAGGGGTTAGTTCTTCAGTCCGAACCTTAGCATTAACTTGCGTAATTTTGGGAGGATATACTTTATCTGCTGATGTAGCAGTCAATTTGAGATATCCATTTGGTTTCAACAACTTTTTGGAATATGACACTGGTGTGGTCTGCTTATCATCTGGATTTTTCTTAGTATTCTTTCGATCGAATGCCAGTTTTGTCTACGGTGGAGTCGCCAATTGAAAAATAAAATAAGCCTTACCTATGTGTTTAATCTTTGTTCACCATCAAAGATCAAAATTTGCTTTGTCGTTTTCCCAGGGAAAATGATTTCGTTTCTTCGTCCCCGGCAACAACACCAAAAAGATGTTGTTCCTGAGATTAATCTTAAGGCTCAAGGAGTAATGTCAGGGCATCAAGAGTGTTTAAAGAGAATTACTTAAACAAGTGCTTTTCCTACCTTTAGTTTTATAAGAAATGATCTTTCAATGAAATTAATAACATGACAAGACAAAGGTTGTATTTCATTGTTTGAGTCACAATTGTAATATCGAATGGTGAGAAAGAAAGTTATAAAACTATTAAACAAAGCTAGGAATCAATTACAGATGAGTCTCACCTTGTTTATAGCGGAAGAAAAGTAGATAGTGCACCCTTGAACATGATATGAAATGCAGTAATTCACATAGCTTGCAGGTCTTGTTTTACTCATAGTAAATACGGAGGAAAAACTGCTTACTTAATGAATTAATGGTTTAATATGATCACAGTAGCTGTAATACCAAATTGTGATCAATCGCTTTTCAAGGTATTACATAAAGAAATTTAGAGAAATGAAAATACAGAGAAAACATATAACTCAAACATAATGAAAATTATAATCTCTGTCTGCACTTATATTAATACTAAAAAAAGAAATTTTCTCTATTACATCCAACAAGAAGCAGCCC
>JASDQU010277749.1:1261-13163 GCA_032191745.1 Picea mariana | reverse complement strand
ACTTTATTATTTACCTTTTAAAATCTCTTAAACCACTTTGATTACTTTGACCTTTTGGGGCTTCTAGATGACATATGAGGGTCCTCCAACTTCGTAAGGCCATAACTCTCAAACCGTGAGGAGTTATGTGACGCTCTACATACCACCAGAAATGGCATGACATGTACTATACATATAGAATAGTATTATCTGAAAATATATCATAACTCATACCATTACCCATCAAACAAACTTGGGTCCATTACCCAAACCTGGGGTCTCCAACTTCTCATGGCCATAACTCTCTAACCTTGAGGAATTATGTGATGTTCCACATACCACCGAAAATGAAATGACAAGCACTATCCATATAGGATATTTTCCCTGAAAAAATCACTTTCCTTCATCTCATTATTCCAGAATTAAGCATGGGTTCTCTTACTCCACAAAGCGTCTTCCCATGAGGGCTTTCACCATAAGGGGACCACTTTGGAGTTCATCCATATTTACTTCTTATCAACCATGAAAAAATAATAATGATTCATATTTACATCAAACAATATTGGGTCCATTACCCAAGTCTTTGTGATACGGGGATTTCTTCAAGGGTTGACATCAATGACAACCAACCTTAATCAACAGCTGTGCAGGTTGGTGGATTCACGGGTTTCGACCAATCTCTTCCCCTTTGTCTAAATTGGGCCTCTATTGTTCTGTGTCCTACAAGTAGCACCCAGAGTTCTGCGATATACAAATTGACAGGCGAACTTGCGTGTTGGTTGGCTCAACATTGCACTTATATTGTTCTGTGACCTCCAAACAACATTCGGAGTTCCACGATATACAAATTGACAGACAAACTTTGGGGTTGGAGGGCTCAAGATTGTGATTATTTACGAATGGAAAAGTCCTAAAACGATCCACATACTACATTTGCGTCACAGAGGTTATATTAAAGTGCAAAGCATGTCCATTGTCAGCTATAGTTTTGTGTCCTACTAACAACACCCAGAGTTCTGCACTATACAAATTGACAGGCGGACTTGCGAGCTGGCTGGCTAAAAAAATGCAATTCTATTGTTTCGTTTCCTACAAACAACACTCAGATTTCTGTGATATACAAATTGACAGAGGAAGCATACAACCAAGAACCAAGTAAACTCGTGGATCATGTTCCTAGTCATTGTTTTCTATGCCTGCCACCTTCACACTTCTTTCCAAGTATATATCTTGGCAGGAAATGGGATATCTATTATAGATATGAATATATTAGCCCTTCTTTTATGTCTTCTATGCTTAGCCAAATATTTTTTTCTTTTTTCCCTGAACTTTATCTTTCTCGTCACTTATTCATTTTTTTTTAAATGTTTGGTTGCACGGGTAAGAGGACTTGCGGATTCATGTTTGCACTCGTGCTCTTATATCGCGGCACCGATTGATCGCTTCCCCATTCCATACCTAGTCACTTCTCCGATCGCGGATTCTCGATAGGCGAGATCTAGATTGGACTTCTATTTTTTCATGACCTGTGAACAATACCATGACTTCCGCGATCTACAAATTTACAACCAGACTTGTATTATACCGTCTTCTGTATTATAGTCTACCTATCATGCCCTCTTCTGTGGTACACATTTTGCACTGAAAATTTATGAGACATACAATTTAACCGCCGAGTCCTCACGTCTTCTGTGAAACTATTGTCACCCCATTTTTAAGCTCGTTTGTCCGCTTTCCATACTTCGCCATTTCTTCAAATTTCTTTCATGGATCGTCTATTTAGCGGGTTCAAGAAATATCCAATTCCTAATTGTTGTTTCATGTGTTCGCGCCCTTTTGAAATTAGCAATCAACAATTATATATAAGATCTTATTTATAAGTATGCAATTAGCAAGCATTAATGCTAAACTAGGATTTAAGGAAATCTCCAATTAATACGCATAAAACCAAAATTTCTAGATGGTTATATTATCCCTTCCGAGTGTTAATTTCAAACATCATGGAATGTCATTTGCGCGTCGTCGGGTTGGTCCGTTCACGAAATCTTCAATCCTCAATTCTGAAAAATGAGTCTGACCGACCATTTCCCTATTCCATACTTAGCCACTTTCTCGGAATTTTGTAAATATACAAACCGACCGCTGAACTGTCCCATCATGATCTCTTTCGTTTTACACCTTTTGCRGTAAAAAATTATGATACATAAAATTTGACCGTGGTACACTCGCCTCTCCTGAGTATCCCCCGTAACCCTATTTTGAATCTCGTCCGACCTCTTTTCAGACCTTTCCATTTGTTCCTTGCTCTCCCTCATCTCCCCGACCTTGGCACTTGTCTATAATAATAAAATGTTTATATATAGTACATTTTGCACTAAAAACTTCCGAGACATACAATTTGACTGTCGGGTCCTCACATCTCCTGTGGAACTATTGTCACCCCATTTTGAAGCGTGCCCGTCCGCTTTCAATACTTCGCCATTTCTTTGAATTTATTCTATGGATCGTCAAGTTGGCGGGTTCAAGAAATATCCAATTCCTAATCGGTGTTTCCTGTGCATGCTCCCATTTGCAATTAGCAATTACCAATTATATATAAGTTCTTATTTCTAGGTATGAAATTAGCAAGCGTTAATGCTACACCAGGATTTGAGGAAATCTCCCATTAATACACATAAAACCAAAATTTATGGATGGTTATATTATCCCTTCCGAGTGTTATTTTCAAACATCATGGAATGTCAATTGCGCGTCGTAGGGTTGGTTCATTCACAAAATATTCAATCTTCGATTCTGAAAATGAGTCCGACCGACCATTTCCCATCATCATACTTAGCCACTTTCCTCGAATTCTATAAATATACAAACCGCCTGTTGAACTGCCCCATCATGCTCTCTTCCGTTTTACACGTTTTGCAGTAAAAAATTCCGATACATAAAATTTGACTGTGGAACACTTGCCTCTCTTGAGTATCCCCCGTAACCCTATTTTGAATCTTGTTCGACCACTTTTTATACCTTTCCATTCATTCCTTTCTCTCCCCCGTCTCTGTGAGCTTTTCACTTGTCTATAATAAAAGTAAAAATAAATGTTTTAATATATATATATATATATATATATATATATATCTTGTTTCTAAATATGCAATTACTGACATTTAATTCTAACAACTCATCGTGCAGGAACCGTATAGATTTCCATTGATGGGAGAAAGGCTCAAGGATACCTCCTATTAATAAACATTAAACCAAGATTTTGAGGGGGTTATATTATCCCTTCTGAGTGTTGATTTCAAAATCATGAAATTTCGTTTGCACATCGCCGACTTGACATGTTCATGAAACCTCAAATCCTTAATTTCTCTTCTTCATACCCGCCACCTTCGCACTTCTAAATATGAAATAAGTAATCTTTACTGCTAATAGTTCATCATGCACCGCCCATACAGATTGTCATTAATCAGCGAAAGGCTCGAGGATCTTTCCCATTCATAAGAATTTAACCAAGATTTTGCGAAGAGTTACATTATTGGCTCCAACTGTTCATTTCAACCATCGTCTGGAGAAAACCAATGTTCTCATAAACCTATGGCATCAACTCGAGCAAATTTTTGTGGAGATACAATGAACATCTTTAGGCGCGAGGACCAAAACTTCCAGTGGTCCAGGGCATATTCTTATTACTCAACCCCTGCCGCCCAGAACCAAGTAATTTGGACCTCTTGGATTGCTCGTGCAGGCTGTGTTCATGAAGTTTTTGACTGTAAGGAGATGGTCTCTTGGTGCGCCGATAAATTTATTTCAGACAAAAGAATTATTCCACTGTGGGACTGCTCTTATGTTTCTTTGTCACCTCAGGTCTTCCACCAGATGTTAATATTGTCGGAGCCAAGATTGACGTTCAGAGGAGAAGATTGCAAACAGTTCCTAGCAAAGAATAATAACGGGTTGTACCTCTTGCCCAATTTATTGGAATACCCGATTGTAGTTCCTAAAGATATCACAATCTTGTAGGTTAGTTCATTTATAAATCCATTCCGCGAAATTGTCTGGTTGTTTACAAGAATAATGGGACAGGAGTCCACAACAACTATTTTTCGGATGGCTCTTTATATTTTGTATTTCACAATCAAGGAACAAGCCATTTTTTATTGGGGCAAGTTAATTTCCCATGAAATATGTTACCAATTGTCAAGCTTCAAAAGGAAAAATAAATTTATATGTCATCCTACTTAGTTTTTGTGATAACACATTGCTGCCAGTTTCCAGAACTATATTTGTCCAAGAATGTCAACTGGGAATTCGACCCGGTAACATTCTGGTACCAAGCCTTGTGGAAGCACAAGGCTTCCCACTATTTTTATGAGGTTTTTAATGGCTTCATGTCTGGGTAAAATTATGAAGATGGGTAACACTTTTGCTTGTTTTATGACAAAAAAAACTGTATTTTCACAAGTTCTTCAACTTCCGACATACAAAAGTATTTTTTTTATTTAGAATTTCACTTTATAGTAAAAACAAAACTTGTGAATAATTTTGTTATCTTTCTAATGACTATTTTTCAAATTTTTTTTATCAAGATTTGATATGTCAATTTGACAATTGTTTAATAGTATGTTCCTTAAACATGAAAGGAATGATAATGAGTTATTGTTTTCCACAACAATGTATCTATTATTAAACTTATGTTTTTAAGAAATGAAATATACTGCAACAATCTACAGAGACTCTATTTTATTATGACTATAATTTTGAATCTAACGGATGAATATTATAATTTCTAGAATTTTTTTAAGTTGACCAAGATGAAAACGTTGCAAATTTTAAACACGTGTTTATAAATCTAAAAATTTATAAACATGACCTTGACCCTTGTTTATAGATTCCAATTCCTTGACCTTGTATCTATCTTAATTTTTACTTAAAAGTAAAATCTAAAAATACCCTTTTCAAGAAAATAGTTTAACAATTATGAATATAAATTTTCCATAATTTTCCGTTGTCTATTTTTAGAGATATGGATTTTTCATTTCATTGAATCATAATCTCACCTAAAAATATTATGCAGTGATTTTTTTATAAAATTAGATAAAAACAATGAAAATGAAAACAAATTATACCCAATGAAAGTAGATCAATTTTTAAAATGTTGGTATCAATTCTCAAACTAAATTCTGAGTATTTGTAAGAGTCCGCTACCTCCAAAGATGAAGTAAGATGGAGAGAATTTGCATTTTCCTGCAAACAATCCCATTTTCAAGTTTTCGGCCGAAATATTCTTTCGGCAAACCTAGTTTTTAATGGAATCCGTTAAAAATAAACGTTTCGGCCGAAATATGCTTACCACGGGAAAATAATTCATCCAAAAAACATTGTACACGAATTGAGAAGGCACCGTTAAATTTGACGTGAAAATTTTTGGCCGAAAACGATTTCGGCCGAAAAATTGTCGCTAGAAATTTTGGAGACCTGATTGTCACGAAAGTGTTACCCAGATTCATGATTTTACCCGTCTGTTTTCAAAGTTTTTTTGTTAGGAGAAGATGCCCCCCGCATATCTGAACATGCAACCCATTTTTTGGATAGGAAGGGGACACTTGAACATTTGGATAATTACACTGTGATAAGGATTTTTGGCTCCAGGGAAAAACCTTCTCTCCTTCCATGTCACATTACGAACATAATGTTTGTTGCAGAAGTAGCACGACAATACAACTATTGGTTGCATCTATTCTAAGAGAAGAGAAAAACACAGTTCATTCCTTTGCCTTGGAAAGTTGGGGACTTCGTGTTGAAAAACGTCAACAAAATTGATGAATTTGCAGCGCATTCTAGCAACTTCAACCTGAGATATGCTGAAATCCTAAGAGGGTTCGACCCCGATAAAAAATTTCGACAACATTTAAAACCACTTGGCTTTGGCGATTATTTTTTCAAAAAACACATGTCCGAAAACAGAGACACTAGCGGCAATTCTCCTGCTTTTGATGCCGGCGACCTAGACACACTGCAAAGAAACACTAAATTGTACAGGAAATAGGGGAAAGGCCTCGGTGACAAGAGTGTTCAATCGGTGAACAACACTCCAAAAAGTACGACATCCCGAAGCATCGCTCCAATGGCCCACCACAACAACAAAGCAACTCAGAGTTCTTCAAACAGAGAAGGAGATAACGACCCTCCTCACTCTAAAATTGATAGTTCTCACAAGCTTCCAGTAGACAAGAAGAGAAAAAAAAATGTGGGACAGGCGGAAGATCCCAAAATTCAGAGTGAGAACATGGAACTTGAGCCTGCTCTGGATAGCATGCTCCGCTAACTTGATCATCCCAGAGATGTCATCCAACATAGTCGTTCAATGGACATATCCGATACCAAAAATTTTGACGAAGATGAATCCTTCGTGTTCCAGAGCGTTGTTTTTGACATCCAGTCCAAAAAATTGATTATTGAAAAAAAAAAAAAAAAATAAGAAAGGAAAATCTTGTTGAAAGGTTAACCTTGCGAACATGCGTCTTTCCCAAATCTGTCAACTTCACATAGCAAGCGGAGATGCACTTCATGATTCCTTGGAGGCATCGAGGTCGAGAATGCCAGACTGAAGGACCAGGTCAAGGAATTGGAAGAGGCTTTGATTGTTATGCCATTGCTTGCCAATTCTTTGGCAATAGCCATGCCTGCCACCCCTGCAGCCAAGTTAAAAGGATCATCCAGCCTCATCACATCCTATAAAGGATATGCGAAGAAGAATATCAAGAAAATAATGGAACTGGTTACTGAGGCGTGGGAAACATCACAAACCATGACTTCCCTTGGAACCAGGGCACATAGTTTGCTTGAACATTTGCAGGCAGAGTTAAAAGATGAAGAAAAATTATATTTAAGTGCAGTCCTTCCTTTTGGCACCATTGTCAACAACATGATAGAAACAAGAAGAAGACAACAAGATATTCCATCCAAAAACCGGATCGATCAATTAAATGCATGCTGGAAAGAAAAAGTGAAGAACCTGCATCTCATTGTTCAGTCATGTGAACAAGCCATATCAAATAAAGAAAAATTATTCACAAGTCTGTCCAGAATAAACTTAGTCGAAAGGAACAACGACTTCCAATACCCCAACTTAATCATCAACTCCTTGCCCTTAAGTAGGCAAGACTTCGATAAACAGGTTGATATGTTTAAGGCGTTGTCTTTGGAAAAATTTTGCAGCATCCTTGAATATGGTCAAGATCACGTCGACGTCTGGCTAGTCAACTATTCAGTACAGAATGAGGAAATTGATCAGGCTCTGCGTAATCTTTCTATTGACTTCAGGGAATTAGAAAACGAACTTTTCAACATAAAAATCCGGAATGAGATCAACGTCGCCCCAATGAGAAGCTACATTGAAGATGGCTCGAAAGGGAATTGAAGCAGGTCGCTGACGAAAGGCAACAGGCAGTTGTCACGATTCCAGCAACTGTTGATGATATCAATGAAAAGGCATCCGCAAGAAAATAGAAAAAGGGGTCATATGTACCATCACTATAAGTATACTAATCACATCCTGTTTTGTTTATCAACCCAGTTATTCCACTTTTTTAAATAGAAATGTCTAGCCAAAGACTGATACCTTTCAATTTATTTATTTTTCAGGTATTGCACTCTACCGTCGCCCAATTCTTCTTTCTACAGTCATGTTTCTTGTACATATTTCTCTTATGGTCCGTGGGAGCCCCAATCCCAGTCTATATGGAAAACGCATTGAAATTTTCAGGAATATGTAACAAACTTTTATTTTTTGATATATTTCAAATAAAATTGTTTTTTTTTATCTCCTTTTATATTTATGTCCTCATACATTTTTATCTTTCACCAGTCTATATGACAAATGCATTTAAATTTCGAGGAACTTCTAACTTGTTTAGTATATTTCAAACTAAACTGTTTTTTTATCTCCTTTCATATTTGTGTCGTCATAAATTTGTATCTTCCACTATGCACAAATTGTATTTTGTTCTATGCTTTCAAAAAATAAATGGGGCTCTAGAGGCCACGTGTCATTTACTGCATGGATACCACATGTGCTTCATGCTTCTTGCCACATCTTCGTTGCAGTTTCCATCTGCCTCTGCTACGTTTTCCTATCCCAATTCAATCCGACAGGGACTACGCTGCCACACAGCCTTGTTATTAATTAAATTCATAAGATGAATGAGACATTGCATCTAAAGTTGCTTCTTCAAGTTATCTTGTTTTCACTAATTTTGATGTGGTGATGCAGTACAACTTTGTTGGTTGACTGTAAATTGACTAGTTGGATAAGTATCCATCTGGTTTCACTAACTAGTGTTGCATGGTATTTTAGTTCATTACTTGGCAGGTACTAAACTGCCATGCAACACTTGTTTAATATAATATGAAAAATAATGGTTACAAATTTCTGATTTGCTATAAATTTAAAATTTATAACATGTTTTTCTCTTCATAAAAAAAAATTGTTTAAACTTTTTTAATAAAAAAGATAAATATACAAATCATTTATTTAAACTTTTATAATAAAAAGGATAAATATACAATTTTTCCTTAATATTGTTTAAATTATATATAAAAAATACGATACATCGGTCATTAATATTCCCTATGACATTTTAATGAAGAACAGATAGAAAGTTCAACATCCTTTATTCTTCATGAAAAAAATTATTTAAACTTTTTTAATAAATAAATAAATATATAAATCATTTATTTAAATTTTTATAATAAAAAGGATAAATATAAAAATAATAATAATAATAATATTAATATTGTTTAAATTATATATATATATAAAATACTTTTGAGGTTGTTAACCAATGGAAAAACAAATCAAGAAATCATTTCATGAAGAAATCACACTATATTTGCATATAATATATATATTAAATATACAAATCATTTATTTAAACTTTTATAATAAAAAGAATAAATATACAATTTTTTTCTTAATATTGTTTAAATTATATATATATAAAATACTTTTAGAAGTAGTTAACCAATGGGAAAACAAATCAAGAAACCATTCCAGAAGAAATCACAATATATTTGCATATAGTGCATTAAAAATTAATGCAAAATATTAAGTCATTCCCATGAAGAAATCACAATATATGCAATTAAAAATTAATGTAAAAGATTAAGTAAACTTTTAAGCTATATAATTTTGTTTATATAATTTTTATAAAAAAATAAATTAATATAAATATTAAGTCAACTTTTAAGTTATATAATTATGTTTATATATTTTTTATAAAAATCAAACTTTAATAATAATGATATTTTTAATGTTTTTTCTAAAATATTATAATATGTTAATTTTTTCAATAATTTATTATTAAAAATTATAGAAATAAAAAGGATATTATATTTTATTTATATAAAAATAAAAAATTTTAAAAAAGAATGAATACTTTATTTTATACCAAATCTAAATGTGGAATAATTTATTGGAAAAATCTTATACAACCTTCATGTACTATCGAAGTTCACTTTATGAAATATGTGTATAAAATGTAATAGTAATATCAAGATTATCTTTGTGCAATATGCTTTCCGTTGGAGGAATCCAACATAAGATTTGACTCAAGATAACAACTTTGGAAGTAGTATATCATAGTTAATGCAAGAAAATGAATGAATAGTTAATTTTAAGGGTAACATTTTAATCTAAATTCATAACATTTATAACAAATCCCCTTTTATAACATTTCAATTCAAATTCATTTAAATAAAATTTATAACAAAAACATATGACACACAAATTACCTAAGAGTTAATTACAAAAGTTATATAAACAAAATTATATAATTTAAAAGTGAAACAAGACACAAATTATCTAAGATTAATTATAAAAGTTAAGTGATTTTGCATTAAGTTTGATTTTTATAAAAGTTATACAAACAAAATTATATAGCAAAACATGGTACACATACCATTGAGGAATGCCAACTATGGCCAACCAAAGTGAACCAAACTCAATGTGACTTACCCTTATGAACATTGCAATAAAATGAAACCATTAAGCAATGCAAAGATTTAACATTAAGTTAGCTAAGATGAATGTAGCAAAGTCATTATAGTCAAACATAGTTAACAAATGTATAGTCAACCATAATTGTCAAACATATTCAAAACTATATTATTATTTGAGTTACATTTCATATATTATATATACTCATAAAATCAATGACAACCATTAAGGAACATCATAATTAAATATAATCCAAGAAAAATGTTGCAATGCGATAAAAACCTCATCATTCAATGTGACATAATTGACACAATGCAACATAACCATTTGGGAACATAAGTCTAATGAAGATGAAAGTTGCAATTTCGCATAACCTTTGAGAGATGTCAGCTATGGCCAACAAAAGTCAACCAAAGTCGATCCAACATAACCCTTGATAAACGTTGAAATGCAACAAAACCATTAAGGAATGTAGCAATTTCACATAAAATTTGTTAAGATGAATGTTACATTCTAACATAACCATTGAGTCTAACATAAACATCATGTAATGATCCTTAGGATCTTTTAATGACTATGGTTGAGTTTTAATTTTGCATGCGTTAATTAACCATTTGAGAAAACTTAATGAAAGA
Source organism: Picea mariana (assembly GCA_032191745.1). Lineage (NCBI taxonomy): Eukaryota > Viridiplantae > Streptophyta > Pinopsida > Pinales > Pinaceae > Picea > Picea mariana. The sequence goes on along the minus strand of JASDQU010277749.1, from coordinate 2,558 downwards.
ATGAGGAAAGAAGAGGAATTATGACAGCCATATACACATATGCAGATCTGAAATGAAATAATAGACAGCAAACCATAACACGTAGATTGATAACGGAGTTCGGCACAACTTTGCCTACGTCTCCAGGCCTTTGTCTCTGTGGGGGAGGCTTCTTTATCTATGTTCAAAAGCTCAAAAATACATCATTGCAATGTCAAATGGATACAAGACTGATATGGTCATGTTCTTCCAGATCTCTAGAACCCTGCAAAGAAAATGGCACGCAAAACAGACATCCGAAGCTCCCAGAAATGGCCCGACAGCGTCTGCTCCTCAATATCTTCCCTGCATAAAAATGGCTTTGGCTTGGCTTCCCTTCAGCATAACTCTTCTCTTTTCTATCCTTGACTGTCCTCCATGGCCTCAAACAGGTCTGGTTTATATATATTTGAAGTTGGTTGTTTATCTCGAACTTCCTCCCAAAATTTGGGCTCCAAAAATGCCCAATACCTCCCAAAAATGGAGAAAATAATTAAAAAGGCATATAATCTTTGAAAAATCAAAAACTATAACAACAAACCCACTTTATTTAGAAATATGGGCGCATCCCCCTTCGCGCTATCCCCTTGATCCTATGGGCGCGCGGCCATATGGCCAAGCGCTTATCCTTTATGCGTTGCCCCCCCCCCTTGTCCGGCTCTTGGTCGTTGGGCATGGTCAAAGGATCGTGGCTAAACCCGCACGCTCTGTATGGTAAAGGTCCCGGGTCATATGGAACCTGCCCGGGGACCAAGGGCCAGGCCCTATCCAATACAACCATCCCACATATGGTTTAAACCTCCGCCGACTGGTTACATGGAACGTAATATATCCACGGGTTGGGGCTAGGCCCCGGCCCTTTACGACCCCAACCAAAACCTTGTTTAAATTTAAATACAAAAAAGGTTGTATACATAACAAGTACTACCCATGGGCCGGGCGGTTAGCCCGGTCCTGCCAGTCCGTTGCCCGGAATATAGGTCGCGGGAGAAACCCTCGGCAAAACCACAAAGTTTTACCAAAACCATCAACCAACCACAGGGTGCCATGTGGTAGCCCGTGACTGGGCCACGTGGCACACCAACAACCAACCAAAACATGCCAAGTGTCAATCACTAGTTCGTCCACGTCGCCTGCCACGTCAACTGTCGTATTGCCCTATCAGCGCCACGTCAGTTGTTGACGTCATCCCGTGCCACGTGTCACCCTTACAGTGGTGATACGCGTCACCCCTGGATTGGTCCAGTTGTCTTCCCGTACGCCAAATCAACCTGCCATG
>JASDQU010277744.1:0-14781 GCA_032191745.1 Picea mariana | reverse complement strand
TTATATTAAGAATCAAGATATCTGATACATGTACATGAAAATCACTACACCCAGGGGGAAAAGAGAGGACAAACAAACACCCCATGCATAGGCAAGGAGGGCTAGCATATCTGCTTTAGTGTTGACGTGAAGACTCTCTACATATTTTTAAAAAATGGCAATCTTGACAACAAGTGGATATCCAAATCTAATCTAAAACACAAACTTCCAAATGGAGTGAAGTGTGTTGCTCACGAAAAATGGATTGCATGTTGAATCATCCATTTGTCTCCAAACACAACACCTTTCCAATGTGGAGGAAAAAGAAAGAGAACATGATACTCAACAACAACACAAGTTTGAAATGTTTTGACAATGCCATAATTCCATTAAACATGCTTGAAAAGTTTGATATCTTGGATGGGTAATAAAGACGAAGGACCAGGTAAATAGTAAATACCTATCAATTCGTTTGGAAACCCTAGTAATTATTGACCGCCAAAGCCTCGCGTGGAACCATCCGAGTTTTTTCTGCTCTGAACAGGCGGCTCCACCAGGCTAATAACTGTAACAAATTCTAGTTTCTTCTACTCTGAAGAGGCGGCTCCACCACTAGCATCTCTGACTCTTGCCCTTTTTTCCGTTCCGTCGAGGGGAAATAAGCACGAAAATTCAATATATGTAAACCAGGCCTTGGGGAATTAGATATTTTCGGGATGGTCACTAGATAGTGAACTCTGTAGTTCTCACGAATGAACCAGACAAGTAACAAAGATATGATTTTAAACTTGGGCATTGGGTAGATCCCATACAATTTATACCAGGTGTGAGGGTCAAAATATAGCTACCCAGTGCCCATACCACAAAATCTGGGCCAATTAAACCATAAACCCTGATTTTACCAAATGGCAGGGCGAAGAAGCTATCAAAAATTCCCATACTTCTAGAAATTTGGCTAATGGAAGCTTGTCCCTCCAAATTGCAGGGGTGAAATATATATTTTTTTTCCTCAATCTCTTCTAAAAACAAGGGCTAACCCTGTACACGATTTTTCCCCTAAAATAAATTACGGGCTAATGATATAAGTTTTAAAAAATCACTTTAATACAAAAAATTCGCCCTGTAAAAAATTGGAAGCCCCTAAATTTCGCCCATGAGCGAAATTTCGCCTCTAAAATCATCTATGATCATAGTTCACCCAGGGAAGGTGTCTTCAGTGTCGTCCCCGACAACGATGCCAAAAAATTTAGCACTAGAAGTCACACCAATATTATTGTAGGTGTAATCCTAGTACCCATCATAATATAAATGGATTGAATTGGTTTGAGTAGTTGGATCAGCAAGACTGGGAAAGAAAGGGAGAGGGCAACAAACTATCTGCAGAGGCATTCCATTGGGCATGGAGTCATAACATCCTACAGATAAAAGGAAATCAAACTGTATACCAGACAAAGGGGATATATAATAATGAGTAGAAGCATAGTGAATATGAAAAAATGAAGAACATCCATTATACAAAGATCCTTTCTATAAACAGAATAAAGATTGCTTGAACAATAAACAATGATTTAATGGGAAAGCTACAACAAATCCTTTGTTGTTCATGAATCCATCAATCAAAGGCAGCAATGATCCTCAAAACCTGCAATATATTCAAGAAAGAAGATAATAAATAAATTGGAAAACAAAAAAGACAATCTGATAAACAACTCTCATGAATCTTTAATGGCAGAAACGATGATTACAAACAGGCCCTCAAGCTTACAAATGAGCAACTAAACTACTCCTCCAACTCTCTCCTCTCTTGGATCATGAATCCAACCATTTCCTTATCAAAATCCACTTCATATATAGTGAATGATATCTATATACCATAAGGAGGTCAAAACCAAGGAGCTACATAGGATCCTTCTCCATTTAGGAACCTTGTTACAAAAGATTCCAACAAAAACCTAACAAATTCCCATTTTTGGGGATGTTGTCTATTGTGATAAATGTCTTTTGAAACAGGTCATTCTTCTTGATCTGGAGATGAAACACATGTCCCTCATTTCCAACTAACTCCTAGGAGACCATTCAAACCTTCTATGATTTCCGGTAGCATTCCCATAGCTCGGATTTGTCAGACGGTTAGAGTTCGCAACGCCTTTGAAAGCATGTGTTGCAAACTTTCCTGTAGGTGATGATTTTGACTTTTCTCCCAAACTACAAACTGAGTCGGGCTGATTTTTTTTCAGCAAGTCAATGGTAATATGGTGCTTCTCCAGCCCCCCGGGGGGCAGCTCAATTGGCAAGTGCCCTCAAAATGAAGTTCCATGAGGTTTCGAGTTCAATTCCCCCCGACTTACCTTGTGTGTCGCGTAAGGGGCATCGTGGGCACACCTGGAGGTTATAGTGGTAGCGGTTGGATAACACGGCCACGTGTAACGCGAGCACGTGCCCAACTAGTTGTTGATTCCTCCAGACACAAAAAAAAAAAATATGGTGCTTCTCCATACCAAATTTTAGAAGAACCCATATTGGCATTAAAAATTTATGATCAAAATAATCCTTTGATGTGTGTTAATGCTTACAAATCGTCATAAATTACCAGTTCACAACGCCAGTGAGTCTAGGCACTGTGAAATTTCCTGAAGCATCCCGTTTCACTTTTGCAAAGATTCAAAAACTCAAAACTTATGCCAGGATTTCATACATGCTGCAAAAAATCATTACATCGATATATGAATGGAGGAAAACACCAAAATTTGTTAATTATGGTTTAGAACTCATAGCCATCACCAAAAATGTTGTAAAATGCATGAAACCGAAACTTTGACCAAAACTGATGTTGTTTTTGGGAAGATAAATGTCTTTATATTCTATTTCTAGAGCTTCTTGTGATAGCCACCTTGTCCAGCCTATATAATCATTGCTTTGTTGCTTTCTTTAATTTGTTATGACAATGGTGTGTGAAAACATAGTACAGGAAATTAGGGTTTTGATGACAGAATTGTTTTCAAAAGGCTGACCTTGTACAGGGCTTTATATTTTGGATATGTGTTATATTCTTTGCACGAGTAGTAGTGTCACATTTTTTCCTCGGGAAATGTGTCACATATTTTCCTCGATTTTCATGTCCATTGTTAGGCAGTTTTTCGGCACGTGGTTTTTTCCGATGGTTTTCTATTTATGGTTAAGGAATTAAGGTTGTTGACTAATCCAAGTCATTGAGTTAGGGTTTTGGATGTCGTTGGATCCTATATGTATATTGTATTGTAAACAATGTATCACTATGAATGAATATATAATATGTTGGCTTTCCCAATTTGGGTTTCCAGGGGAAAAATATATGTGTAATGTTTGTATTTTCCATTGTATATATATGTTCTTTTACTGAAAATTTGTTTGCAGTAAATATTGTACAAGGTTAAAATCTACATTTGGTATCATAGATTTGTTGACTTCAGGGGGATGCCTTTGTGGTCAAGGGTTTGGCTCGGGACTGTGATAAGCCTTGTTACAGTGGGAGATTTGTGGTATTGATTTTTCAGATGAACTAAAATGGTGAGCAATTCGAAAATGGAGATCGAGAAGTTTAATGGGAAAATTTTTGAACTGTGGAAGCTCAAGATGGAAGATCTATTGGTGGACAGAGATCAGTGGATCACGGTAGATCCAGGTACTGCACCTACAGGAACTTCAGTAGATGACTGGAAAAATTTGGATCGAAAGGAAAATATCACAATCTGACTGTGTCTCTCAGATTCAGTATTAATGAATGTGTCAGACGAAGCTACAACCAAGGATTTATGGGATAAGTTGGGGAAGGTGTATCAGTCTAAGTCCCAAGTAAATATACTATTTATGATAAATAATTTGTATAATCTGAGGATGAGACATGGAGACTCGGTGGCAGAGCATTTGAACTCTTTCAATACTATGGTAAGTTAGTTAGTATCTATTGAGATTAAAATTTCACATGAAGATAAGTGTATCAGTTTACAGTGTTCTTTACCAGACTCATGGGATAGTCTTGTTGTAGCCATAGGTAGTAATACAATTGCCTTGAAGTTTGATGAAGTGGTCTCATTATTGTTTTTGGAGGAGATGAGACGGAAGAATATGGAAGGACATAACACAAACACATTATTTGTAAGAGGGTGCTCCCAAGAAAGAAAAAGATCTAAGTTCTCAAGTGGGATATCTAAGTATAAGGGTAGATCTAAATCCCCTAGAAAGTTTGTAAAGGTATGTTGGAGATGTGGAAAATAAGGGCACTACAAGAAGCAATGTAGATACAAAGTTGATAAAAATAAGGGATCTGAAGAATCTCCTTCTACAGAATAAACAACCTCCAAGGAAGAAGGAGGGGATGTGTACTTGGCTTCTTCAAGCACTCATGCATATCATGAGGCATGGTTGGTTGACTCAGGTGCATCCTTTCATATGACTCCCCACGGGAAGTGGTTCTATGAATATAAAAGGTATGAGGGAGGTAATGTTTTCCTAGGTGATGATTCGACAACCAGAATCATAGGACGAGGAAAAGTCAAATTGAGGCTCATATATGGAAGGATTATGGCAATTCCTGGTGCTCTGCACATCCTACATTTGGCTAGAAATTTGATTTATGTAAGAAAATTGGACGATATTGGGGTAAAAATAATATTTGAAAAGGAAACTTGCAGGATGGTTTGAGGAGCAATGGTTTTGTTGAAGGGAGTTCAGTTTGGAACTCTGTATAAGTTGTAAGGAATCACTATTATTGATTGGTGTAATAGTTACAGTGTTCCTGATATTGGAGTCGAAGAAGAAAGAACTCCTACAGTCTCTAGAGAAAATTTTATGTTGTGGCATCAAAAACCGGGGCATATCGGAGAGAAGGGTCTTTGACTACTACATGGTAAAGGTATGGTTGAAGGTATGTCTAACTGCTCTCTAGATTTTGATTTATGTGAAGATTGTGTATATGGGAAGCATAATCAGGTAAGATTCCCCTCTGGTGCATCGAGGGAAGAAGAAATTTTACAACTAGTTCACAATGATGTTTTTGGACCTGTATCCATCCCATCATTGGGAAAATTTGTGTACGATGTCTCATTTATAGATAACTTCTCGAGGAATACTTGGATATATTTCCTCAGGAAGAAATATGAAATACTTGGCAGTTTTAAAGAGTTTAACACTCTTGTTGAGAATCAAACAAAGAAAATAATTAAGGTGTTGAGGACAGATAATGGCAGAGAGTTCTGCGGGAATGAATTTGAAGAATTATGTAAGAAGTGCATTATGGAAATGAAAAAGACTACTCCATATACACCTCAGCAGAATGGAGTTGCAGAAAGGATGAATAGGACGCTGATGGAAAAATCAAGGGGTATGTTCAGTGGTGTCGGGTTAGGGAAAGAATTCTAGGCAGAGGTAGTGGGTACTGCATGTTACCTGGTCAACATATCACCCTCATCAGTGTTGGATGAAAAGACTCCACAAGAGGTATGGACTGGTAAGAAACCTTCTCTCACACATCTCAAGGTATTTAGTTGTGATGCATATGTTCTTGTTCCAAAGGAAAACGGGAGTAAGCTAGATAAGAAGGATGAAAAGTGTATCTTTATTGGATATAAATATGGTCCCAAAGGTTATAATGTTTGGAACCCATAAACTAAGAAGGTAGTGTATAGCCGAGATGTGGTATTTAGATAAATGAAGGATGTTGTTAAACATGAAGTCCTCCCAAGTAAGGAAGAACCAGAGAAAATAGAGTTTGATTTAAAGGATAATGAATCAGAATCTATAGAAGAACATGAATCAGAAGAAGACAATCCCCATACTCCAGTATTGAGGAGATTGGTTCGAGAAAGAATGATACCAGAAGGGTATGCTCCATCTAATTTCCATTCAAAATTGTCTTTGTCTATTACTGATGATGATCCTAGAACTGTTAGAGAGGTAGTGGATTCAGAGGATGGAAATCTCTAGAAAAAGGCCATGGATGAAGAAATGGAATCCTTGTATAAGAATGAGGCTTGGGATTTAGTGGAGTTTCTGACTGGAAGAAATCCCATTGGCATCAAATGGTTATTTAAAAAGAAGTTGAATGTAGAAGGAAAAGTGGAGAAATACAAAGCTCGGTTAGTAGAAAAGGGTTATTCCCAAGTTGAGGGAGTTGATTTTGGTGAGATTTTTTTTCCTGTTGCCAAGTTAACCTCTATAAGATTTATGTTATCTATTGTTGTTGCATTTGATTTTGAAGTAGAAAAGATGGATGTGAAGACAACATTCCTACATAGGGATCTAGAAGAATAAATCTATATGAACCAACTAGAAGGTTATGGTGTGAAGGGAAAGAAGGAGCTAGTATGCAAGATGAAAAAGTTCCTGTATGGTTTAAAACAATCACCAAGGATGTGGTATCAAAAATTTTATACTTATATGCTAGGACTTGGCTTCACAATAATCAAAGAGGATCAATGTGTGTATTTTAAATTAATTGGTGATCATTTGATTTATTTGGTCTTGTATGTGGATGGTATACTGTTGATAGGAAACAGCAAGGAGATTATCCAGGATGTGAAAACTCAGTTGTCCTCTAAATTTGACAATAAGGATATATTGGATTATTGAGAGGGGGAGTGAATCAGTAATAGAGAAATTTGATCATTTTTCACCATAAAATGCAAGTGTTATATCAATGTAGCATTATCATCCAATAGTTGCAGAGTAAATAAACAATGAACAAATGAGAAATCACACACATACACAGTACACTAGTGTTTTACGTGGAACCCCAAAGCGGGAGAAAAGCATGGAATGATTTTTCTTATATGTATTTAATAATTACATTCATTGGAAGCACCAACTTCCTTTGTTTTCCAGTTGCAACTAGAAGGAGGCTCCAACCCCCTAGTTTCTCAGGCTACAACCTAAGGGAATCTCCAACTCCCCAATTCTCTGGCTACAACCAGAAGGAGGCTACAACCCCCTATGTTCTTCAGTTACAATCGGAAGGTGGCTACAACCACATGTCCTTGCCTCATCCAATCGCCCTGAAGTAGAAGTAAAATGATGGACCACTGTCACACTATCAATGTGAGATATACCACTGTAACAACCTGTACCAATCAACCTGTAATCATCATGTACCATAAACGCGTGCATCAACCATGCACCAACCTATACCTCAACCTGTACAATCAACACGTGCATCAACCATGCACCAAATATGTACCAATCATGCATCAAATTCACATAAACTATGACTCATCAAGATGTACCAACATCATCAACTATACACCTCATGTATGTGCCAACTCATCAAATACTTGTCTCAACCATGTTCCCAACATCTACCTCAACCAAAATCCCTCATCAATTTCATCATCCAAATCTGATTTTTAACTCTATAATACACTTGGTGTATATGATCACATACCTGCAAACCTTCCTTAACTTTAACAACAAGAGACTAGCATTTTCATCAAACTTTACTTTAGTCTCACATGACTAATTTTGGATTAGTCAAAAACCCTAACTTGCAATAATCATAACTATGTACCTATAATGAATAAAGATATGAAAATAGTACACATTGTTCTTCAGTGTCTTTTATGCAATTCCTCCAGATTTCACTACTTGGAACCTCTTAGAAAAGGAGTTATAGAAAAAATGGCATACCTTGTTGAATTCTGGCTTATTCTAGAGAGAGAACTTGTAGAGCATACCCCACACAGAATATGTGTTGTATGGATCTGGAAATTGTACACAGAATACTAAAGACTATACTATAAACAATATATTTTTTCTTACTGAATTTGGATTTTTTATGAATAAGTTGTGACGATTTTACCCGAAACACCTGTTTTAGACTAGTTTCAGGACTAGCCACAAACCATATTTTCCACGGCGTGTAACTCCAAAAATACAATGACCCACAAGCCGAAATTTGTATCATGGCTACTTGGATATGTTTCCTCAATGGCCTCCCAATTTCACGATATGAATCATTCTATAAAAAAAATTATTGCAAAAATGGCAAGATGACATGTAAATAGCATACCTTGGAAAGCATCATCAAAAGAATTTATCCTCCCTTGAATTTCGACCTTATTTACTTCACCTTCCCTCTGAAATTTGGCTTAGATATCCTTTGGTTACCTCAGTCACCTGTAGATATTTAATATGCTCAAGTGTGATTAAAATGAGAGAGCCTTGCCTCTTATTTATACTTTCATGTAGCTTCCTCAAGGGGTTACCTTTTAACCATCTTAACCCACTTTCCTTATTTTAGGGTTAACCCACTTCTAACCACTTGTCCACTTAGTAATTTATCCATTAACTTTATTATGTAAATAATTTCTTTTGTATTCACTTTGAATTATAGTACACTCATCACTTCACTTTATTATTTACCTTCTAAAATCTCTTAAACCACTCTGACTACTTTGACCTTTTGGGGCTTCTAGATGACTCATGAGGGTTCTCCAACTTCACATGGCCATAAATCTCTAACTGTGAGGAGTTATGTGGAGTTCCACATACGACTGGAAATGGCATGAAATTTACTATCCATCTAGAATATTCTCACCTACAAATGTATCAAAAATCATACCATTATCCATCAAACAAACTTGGGTCCATTACCCAAACCTTTCTCCAACTTCACATGGTCATAACTCTCTAACCGTGAGGAGTTATGTGATGCTCCACATACAACTAGAAATGGCATGACATATACTATCCATATGGAATAGTCTTACCTGCAACTATATCAAAAATCATACCATTATCCATAAAACAAACTTAGGTCCATTACCCAAACCTTTGTGCTACTGAAATTTGCTACCAGACTTTCTTCAAGGGTTGACATCAATGACAACCAACCCAAATAATCAAAAATATACCCCTTTGGCATTGATGGAAACACTCTGATGAAATATTGAATTCATATCACTCATGCTCCCCTTATGAACATCACTCCCCCTGGAACCATGCCTCTGTGCTCTTTCTCTAAGCCTGCATCTGATAACTCTCTCCCCCTTTGTCATCAATGGCAAAGGTATCTTTCCATTTGGGGCTCCTCCCCCTAATTGAACTGTCTGTAAGGATACTCCCCCTAACTGAAATCTTCCTAAAACCGATCTCCCAACCTGAACTATCATCTTTATAGTGCTTCCTCATGTAGATATAAGACTTATAAGATAAGCATTCAAAATAATTCATTTTGGAGTAGAAATTAATCCGAGTCTCTGGAGAAGATACTCAAAGGATTCTCTTGGAAGTGGTTTTGTAAAGATGTCTGCCACTTGTTCTTTTGTGCCCAAATATTCAACTCTGATGTTCTTCTCTGCAACTTGTTCCCGTAGAAATTGATACTTTATTGGAATGTGCTTCGTCTTGGAGTGCATCACTAGGTTATTTGAGATACTGATGGCACTTGTATTATCACAATATATTGGAATGGGATCATCGTACTCAACCTGTATATCTGTCAGAGTTTGTTTCATCCTTAGAACCTGTGTACAACATGTTGTTTCTGCAATATACTCTACCTCAACTGTAGATAAGGATATTGATGATTGTTTCTTGCTTAACCATGATACTAAATACTCACCCAAGTAGAACAATGCTCCACTGGTGCTTTGTCGGTCATCAATGCAACCTACCCAATCTACATCTGTGTAGGCAATAAGTGATAGATCCTTTCCTTTTGGATACCATAATCCAAACTCTTATGTTCCTTTGAGATATCTAAAAATCCTCTTCACTGCTAATACATGTGATTTTGGTGCTGCTTGAAACTGTGCCACCTGTTCAACTGCATACATTACATCTGGTCTAGATGTTGTCACATATAGTAAGCTACCAATCATTGACATGTATTGTTGCTAGTCTATAGACTTTGAATCGTCATATTTTCTCAACTTGCAATTGGTTTGCATAGGAGTGGTAACTGGTTTGCAATATTTTGTTCCAAACTTCTTTAGCATTTCTCTGATATACTTAGTTTGAGAAATAAAAATTCCTTGGTTGCTTTGACATATCTGAAAACCCAGAAAGAAAGATAGTTCTTTGAGTAATGAAATTTCAAATTCATTATGCATATCCTTTGCAAATTTCTGGCTTAACTTGTCATCATTGCTTCCAAAAATAATATCATCAACATAAAAATCAATAAAATACTATCTTGAGTTACCTCGATGTAGAGGTTGTTGTCTGCACTTCCTTTTCTGAGCCCTACCTGCTGTAGATATTTATCCAGTCTAGAGTACCGTGCTCCAGGATCCTGTTTTAGACCATACAAGGCCTTCTTCAATTTGCACATGTAATTTGTGTTCTATGACAACTTAAATCCTTATGGTTGTTCGATGTAGACTTCGTCTTCATCTTATGCTTCTTCTTCGTAAACTTGTTCCATTGATTCATTTAATTCTTCCTTTAATTCTTGTCCACTTGTTTCATCAATTGTTACATTGATGTTTTCCACAACTTTGTTCAACCTCAAATTGTAACACTTGTATTCTTTCCTTGTACTTGAGTAACCAACAAGTACTCCTTTGTCCATACGAGAGTCAAAATTTTCCATTTTGCCATCTTCTCTTTTGATGTAGCATTTGCTTCCAAATACTCTGAAGTGCTTCACATTTGATGGTCTTCCTTTCCATAGCTCGTAGGAAGTTTTTCATTGGTGTTTCTGAGCATTACTCTATTTTGAATGTGAATTGTTGTATGCACTGCATGTGTCCAAAAAATATCTATCAATTTTGAATCCATTAGCATTGTTCAAGCCATTTTATGTGTAGTTATCATCCATTATGATAATGTTCCTTTGTCTCTGAACCACTTTCTGAACCAATCTATGAATCCATGCTCTCGTCCACTATCATATCTATCTAAACCTTCTAAGTGTTCTTATGAATCCATCTTTGTCCATACTATCCAAGACTCTTCTGCACATTGTCCATAATGTTGACCCATTTATCATTGTACTATCATGAAGTATTCACTACTACAACTGATTGTAATTCTGCTAACTGACTTCTCTGGATCTGTCTATTCAAACTCTGCGGGATGCTTGAAGGATGGTTCTTTGGTCTGTCACAGCTATCGCATAGACTCCCCTTATCTAATATTCATGTTACCGGGGAGTCTCTAAGTCGGATGGCTCAGAACAATTCCTGCTCTGATGTTTATTCATCATCATCTTCATTGGTAGATTCATCATCTCTCTGAGCTCTGACTTCTTTCTTTCTGTCTGTGGATTCATCTTTCACTACAATGCCTGAAAGTAAAATCTCGTGAACCTTTTCGTTATTTACCTGTCCTTCTTTTCTTTCAGTTTTTTTCCAAACCTTTTTGTATCTAACATCTTTATTTTTCTCTGTAAAAAAAAAATCATCTCATTTTATTGCCAATCTTGTGATCTCTGGGACCTGGTTTTTGTTCACATATTCTTTGTGTTTTCTTAAACATACTTTCTTACATTTTATATCAGTGTTCTCTTTCATGGAAGTATCAATCATGTTTCTACAATCACTAGCTATGTGTCCATAATTATGAAATTTGTAACATTCAATGTTACATGGGGCCACATAGGCATTTATTTTATAGTCCCTACAATCTGCAACCTTATGTCCAAAGTTAGTACAATAAAAACAATGACAATAAAATAAATTTTCATACTTGGGAGTGAATGATCTTCTTTGTGGTGTAGTCCTTCCGAATTTTTTCCTTGACTGATCATGATCATGACCGAAGCTTCTTTGTGGCTTGAACATGGATGGTCTTCTTGAAGATGTATCTTCAATAGTTTTCTCAGATTATGGTTGACCATGATTCCTTCCTTTAAGTAATTATGCATAACTCTTTCTATTTTCTTCATTCTTATTTTATAGTAACCTAGAGTGGTTCTCTTCATTATCTATAACTGATGTGGATGTTTCTGTCTCTTCAATGTTCTTTTTGAGCTTGACGATTTTACTTCTCAATGTGAAAAATTCATCTTCAAGCTTCTCAGCCTCTTTTTCTTTCTTGATTATCTGAGGCTTCATGACTTCTTTTGTTTTTTTGCTTCTTCAAGCTGAATTTTTAATGTGATTATTTCTTTTTCAACTCCTTTCTCTTCTTGACCAAACTCTGCCTCGAGCTAGTTTAGATCGTTAGTTATTTCCTTAAGATGATTTGTCAATATATTCTCTCTCATTTCTGCTTCTTCCTTATGTGCTTCTATGTTGGCTTCCAAATATTGATTTTGATATTCAAGATTTTCTATGATATTTCTGGCTTCTTCTAGCTGAGTACTTAAGTTCTCGGTGATCTATTGGGCTTCTTCAAAAATGTGAACACTTTCCTTTTGTTTCATCAATTCTTTCTTGAGTGAATTGTTTTCTTCTCTTATTTCATCTAAATCACTAATCAATTATGCTTCATAATTGTCTTCCTTTTCAATTAGTTTTTCTGTCTCATTTCCTTCATAACATTCTATTTCAAGATGTTTGCATTGTTCACAATTAAAGAAAATAACATACCTCTGGTTATTATGTACTCTTCATCTTTTGACTCTGTTTGACATGGTGAACATAATTCTTCTTGATCTGTATATGTATCTTCGTTGGCATTTTTAGAATCTGCGATGGGTGAAGAATATGTATCATGTAACTTATCCCAAAGTTATTTGGTTGATGAACATTTACCAACCTTTTCTCTTACCGTATTAGGTAATCCTTCCCAGATGAAATCGATTGTTATTTTGTTATTCTTCTTCAATTCCTTCTTGGTTGCAGTCTTTTCCCTTTTTGAACTATCATATCCTATAACAACTGGTAGCCAAATATAATGTCCCTATGCATGTAAAAATACTTCCATCCTTCTGCTCCACATCTCATACTTAAAACCATTATGACCATTAAACATTGGCACTCCATTCTCCAAATAATCCATGATCTCCTTCCAATGGTTAAACTGTTTCCTGAAGGAACTGACTCTGATACCAATTGTTGTATTACTGAGAGGGGGGTTCAATCAATAATAGAGAAATTTGATCCCTTTTCACCATAAAATTCAAGTGTTATATCAATGTAGCATTATCATCCAATAGTTGCAGAGTAAATAAACAATGAACAAATGATCAATCATACACATACATAATACAACAATGTTTTACATGGAAACCCAAAGCGGGAGAAAACCACATAATGTTTTTTCTTATATGTCTTTAAGAATTACATTGATTGGAAGCACCAACTTCCTTTGTTTTCCAGTTGCAACTGGAAGGAGGCTCCAACCCCCTAGTTTCTCAGGCTACAACCTAAGGGAAGCTCCAATTCCCCAATTCTCTGTCTACAACCAAAAGGAGGCTACAACCCCCTATGTTCTCCGACTACAACTGGAAGGTGGCTACAACCACATGTCCTTGCCCCGTCAAACTTCCCTAAAGTTGAAGTAGAATGATGGAACCATTGTCACACTATCACTGTGAGATATACCACTATAACAACCTGTACTAATCAACTTGTAATCAACCTGTACCATAAACAAGTGCATCAACCATGCATCAACCTGTACCAAACAACCTGTAATCATCATGTACCATAAACAAGTGCATCAACCATGCACCAACCTATACCTCAACATGTACCATCAATGAGTGCATCAACCATGCACCAAATATGTACCAATAATGAATCAAATACACATAAACTATGACTCATCAAGATGTACCAACATCATCAACTATACACCTCATGTATGTGTCAATTCATCAACTACTTGTCTCAACCATGTACCCAACATGTACCTCAACCAAAATCCCTCATCAATTTCATCATCCAAATCTGATTTGTAATTCTGTAATAGACCTGGTGTATATGATCACATACTTGCAAACCTTCCTTAACTTTAACAACAAGAGACTAGCACTTTCATCAAAATTTACTTTAGTCTCACATGACTAATTTTGGATTAGTCAAAAACCCTAACTTGCAATAATCATAACTATGTACTTGTAATAAATAAAGATCTAAAAATGGAACACAATGTTCTTCAGAGTCTTTTATGCAATTCCTTCATATTTCACTAATTGGAACCTCTCAAAAAAGGAGTTATAGAAAAAAGGGCATACCTTGTTGAATTTTGGCTTATTCTAGAGAGCGAACTTGTAGAGCATGCGCCGCAGGCAATATTTTTCGTATGGATTTGAAAATTGTACACATAATACTAAAAACTTTACTATAACCAATATATTTGGTATTACTAAATTTGGATCTGTTATGAAGAATTTATGACATTTTTACCTGAAACACTTGTTTTAGACTAGTTTTAGAACTAGCCACAAACCCTATTTTCCTCAGCGTGTAACACCAAAAATACAACAACCCACAAGATGAAATTTGTATCACGGCTACTTGGATATGTTTCCTCAATGGCCTCCCAATTTCACAGTTTGAATCGTTCTATAAAAAAAATTTAGTGCGGAAATGCTGAGATGACCTATAAATAACATACCTTAGAAAGCATCATCAAAATAATTTATCCTCCCTTGAATTTCGACCTTCTTTACTTCACCTTCCCTCTAAAATTTGGCTTAGATATCTTTTGGTTATCTCAGTCACCTATAAATATTCAATACGCTCAAGTGTGATTAAAATGAGAGCCTTGCCACTTATTTATAGTTTCATGTAGCTTCCTGAAGGGTTTACCTTTTAACCATCTTAACCCACTTTCCTTATTTTAAGGTTAACCCACTTTTAACCACTTGTCCACTTAGTAATTTCTCCATTAACTTTATTATTTAAATAATTTATTTTGTATTCACTTTGACTTATA